>JABUQX010091156.1:27500-32500 GCA_015478945.1 Trachelipus rathkii
TTTTCCATAAAAAGACACCCCATTTTACGATTAATTCAAATCTATTCCTTCTTTTTCGTCTTAAATTGAATATTTGATCTAACTTTCCGATTCTATTCTTGCTGACCTGAATAGAATTTCCCATTGTGATTGCTTTAACTTTGAAAAATTTAACTTGTTTCAAAACCCAGCTTTTAGAAATTTCCTTCCCCAAAATATCTCAACTTTTCAATCCCTTCAACGGTTCTGCCTTCTCTCACATGAATGATATAAGAATCTTTGATAAAACCTAAAAAAAAAATTGTCTGGGAAATCTCATACTGCATAATTCAGACTGTTAAGATTTATTCCTCACCACTGTACTGAGTTCTTGTCTCATATTTGGATGGTGAAACCTTAAATAAGAATCAATTCAAGAATAAAAGACTATTAAAGTTTTCCTTATTTTCTGCAACCCTTAACCTTTTATTTGTAGGACTCGACATGAGTTCTTTATATCTTTCCTAAATTTACAATAACAAGACCTCAAAGGGGGTGTGTTAGAAGTGAGATGTGTTAGATGTGAGAAGAATTGATAAAATGAGGAATGAACGCATTAGAGAATTGTGTGGTGTGAGGAAAGGGGTAACTTTATTAAATAACTATATAACTGCGACAAGTCTCACTTAACAGTATAGAGGGGACGGTAGGGGGAGCCTCCCTTTCGACTTACGTCATGTTTTTCTACAACTTTTCTGTTTCCGGTGTATATTGCCAACCTCACGTCAATCTGGGGAAAGGAGACAGATGATTATATATATATATATATATATATATATATATATAATAATATATATATATAATATATATATATATATATATATATATATATATATATATATAGTATATATATATATATATATATATATTATTAGTATATATATATATGTGTGTGTGTGTGTGTGTGTGTGTGTGTGTGTGTGTGTGTGTGTGTGAATTATAGGGGAATTAATTTATTAAGTGTTGTAGGGAAGAGATTTGCTGGTATTTGGATTGAAAGAGTGCGTAGAGTGACTGAAGGACTGATTGGTGAAGAACAAAATGCGTTTAGAAGTGGCAAGGATGTGTGGATCAAATCTTTACATTGAAATAAATGATTGAGAAATTGAGAGAGAAGAAGAATAAATTGTATTTAGGTTTCATGGATTTGCAACAGCCGTATGATAGGATGAACAGGGAACTTTATGGCAGGTGTTAGTGATATATGGTGTTGGTGGTAAGATTCTGAATGGAATCAAAAGTATGTATGGCGATTGTAAAGCATGTGTAAGAATAAAAGGAGTCGAAAGTGATTGGTTTCATATTAATAGCGGAGTGAGGCAGGGATGTGTTATGTCTCCTTTGTTATTCAATTTGTATGTGGGTTTAGTTATGAAAGAATTAGAGGTGGGAGTGGCAGGGGATGGTGTTAGAATTATGAACAATGGAAAAGAGTGGAGGGTGCCCTAACTATTATATGCAGATGATTTTGTTTTGTATGGCGAATTTGAAATGATTTGTAGAGAGATTTGGCAAGGTGTGTAAAAGGAGGGGTTTGAAAGTAAACGTAGATAAGAGTAAGGTTATGATTGTGGTTGAGGACAGTCCTCGATGTGAAATTATGTTAGATGGTGAGCAGCTATAACAAGTGTCCGAGTTTAAATATTTAGAATATATGTTGGATAAAAAGGGAACGGATGATGCAGAGTGTAGTATGAAAGTTGTGAATGGCAGGAAGGTGGCTGGCGCAATTAAATCGTTGGTTGATGTAAAGGGACTAAATATTGAGTGCGCTAGGGTCTTTTATGAGGGTATATTGTTATCTGTGTTAATGTATAGTAGTGAGACTATGGTCTGGAATAAGAGGTATAGATCTAAAGAACAATGTGTTCGGATGGACAATATTAGGGGTGTGTTAGATGTGAGAAGAATTGATAAAATGAGGAATGAACGCATTAGGGAATTGTGTGGTGTGAGGAAAGGGGTAAATGAGAGAGTAAATGAAAGTACGTTTAGATGATTTGGTCATGTGGAAATGATGGATGATAATCGGTTGGTTAAGCGGATGTATAGTGGTGAGTGTGCTGGGAATCGAGCAATTGGGAGACCGACGGAAAAGTGGATTGAGCCAGTAAATGAATGCCTGGATGAGAGAAATGTGAGTTTGACAAAGGAGCGAAGAAAGATGCATAATAGTTGTGAATGGCAGGGTTTTGTAAGGGGGTATGGTTGTGGCCCACCTGGGCCAAGGGATGAACCCCACATTAACGAGATGCCATAGTGAGGGTCCGTCGCGTTCCCGTGAAGCTCTAGGGTAGATTTTCTGACTGAGATGAGTTGTTACTAAAAGGTATAAAGAGAGAGGTAATGCTGGGCTTTCTTTTCGACTTGCGTCATATTCTTCTACTACTTTTCTGTTTCCGGTGCAAGTTACGCACTTTATCTCCAGTCAATGAGGAAAGAAGGTGGGTAATGATGACGATGATGATGATGGTGATGATATATATATATATATATATATATATAATATATATATATATATATAATATATATTATATATATATTAATATGTAATATATCTATATATATATAGTATATATTATAATAATATATATATATATATATATATATATTATATATATATATAAGGATTTTAAATGGATTTAGTGAAATATGGTTTTGAAAATTTTGTTTTATAATTTTAAAGGTTTTAAAATTGAAAATAAAATATAAAATGTACTGAATTGTAAATAACTTTATATATATATATATATATAATATATATATATAGTATATATATATATATATATATATTATAATAATATAATATATATATATATATATATATATATATATTATATAATATGATATATAATAATATATATATATATAATATATATTAGTATATATTTATTATATATATATATATATATATATATATATAATATATATATATATACAGTAATATATATATATACAGTACTGGCACAATTATTATGGATTTTTCAAAAAATTTCAATTTTCAACAAAATGGTCAACAAAATGTATTTAAATTATTGCAATCATTTTATTTTTATACAATAGCACCGAACAACTATTAAACATTAATTTTTAGAGACTTTTAGTCTAATATTCGAGTAAATCTGGCAACACTGTAGAAATAACTTGGACCCACGTGTATTAGTCCGCGCACGAGATTTTGACGAAATCATTCTGTGTATTAGTTTGGCTTTGTGAAGTTGAATTTTCTGCCTCTTATAGACTTTTAATTTTTATTTTTGCAGTAATATGTATTGTTCCCAGATGTGATTTATAAAAATAGACTTTGTCTTTATATTTTTTAACAAATCTATGCTATTTAGAAACTTTAGAAAATGGGTAAATTTAAGGACTTGAGTCCACGCAAAGTTGGACAAATAAATGTTCTATTAAGTGTAGGTACGCTAAAACAGAAAGAAATAGCCAAAAAATTGAATGTATCAACTCAATCAGTTAGCAATATTAAAAAGAAAATGGAAAACAGTCAAAATTTGAACTCGAGTAGGGTTGGAAAATGTGGTCGGAAACGTAAAACAACTCCTAGAATGGATAGAAAGATAATAAAAGAGGCTCTTCTTAACAGAAGATTAACTTGCAAACAGATTTCTTTTCAACTGGCTGCGGAGGGTGTTATTCTTGCCCGAAGAACAGTGAACAAGAGGCTTTTGGAAGTTGGATTGAAAGCGTATCGCCCGAGAAAGAAGCCTCGACTTACAGAGATGATGATGAAGACACGTTATGCCTGGGCTAAGAACCATGTTGAGTGGACTTCCGAGCAATGGGAAAAGGTAAGAATGACACATCTATAGTTAACTTGTATTGGACAAAAGATCATTAATTATTATTAGAAGTTGTGGTGCATAAAAATAATTTATTAGTGGATATAGGAATATTTTCTGTTACAGTATCTGTGACAGTATTTTTTTTAACTGTACTGTATATTATTTATATTCATGTAGGTAGTTAGTTCTCTTGACTGTATGAACTGTATATTTTCTTTTTTCATGTAGGTAGTCTTCTCTGACGAATCAACCATCGCAGTACTTGATGACCGTGTTCAGACTGTTCGAAGACGAGCTGGTGAAGAATTTTTAGCTCAATGTCTGAAGAAAACAATAAAATTTCCAACAAAAATCATGGTGTGGGGAGCTATTTCTGTGCATGGAACAAGCCGTTTACACATTGTTGATGGAACCATGGACCAATTTAAGTACATAGAGGTACTTAAAGGTCGTTTGTTACCTCAAATAAGGGAATGGTATGGTGAAAGTCCTTGGATATTTCAACAAGACTCTGCTCCATGCCATACTGCAAAATCGGTGAAGAAATGGTGCACAGAAAATGGCGTTCAGGTGCTCCCATGGGCTGGAAATTCTCCAGACATGAATCCTATAGAGAGTTTATGGTGCATACTCAAGGATGAAATACATAAACAGCCCATTACGACCAAACAACAACTTATAGAACGTCTTATTGAAGTTTGGTTTCGATCTCCGCGAATTCAAGAAATGTGCAGAACTTTGATCACTGGCATGCCAAGACGTGTTAAAGCACTTATTCATGCAAAAGGTGGCCAAACTGCTTATTAAACAATATATCATATACAACACCATCATATAGCACCCAAATAAATGTTTTTTTTTATCAATTAACTTTATTTTTTTTACCCTTTTGTTGAAAATGCGAAATTTTTTTGAAAAAGCATATATATATATATATATATATATATATATATATATATATATATATATATATATATATATATATATATATATATATATATATATATATATATATATATATATAGTATATATAATATATTATATATAATATATACTCATCAAAATTAACGCACCACTGGCTCATATGACGTTAACAGGTTACAGAAAGGACCAGAACGCTGTGTAACTTTATTATGCAAATAACATAGCATCAGGGACACAGTATACAACGCTGTAATAATG
>JABUQX010091156.1:40000-56895 GCA_015478945.1 Trachelipus rathkii
AAATGTATTTTTCATTATTTTTATTTTATAGTTTCTATAGGTGCTTATGTCATTGCGAGTCGTTCCGAGATTAACGACGTGCTTTTTGACGATTCCAAAACTCTGCGTATCTAGCACGCTAAGCGAGCGAGCGAGCGGGCGGAGAGAGGAGAGAGAGAAGAGAGAAAGAAGGAGAATGAGAGAGAGAGAGAGAGAGAGAGAGCAGAGAGAGTAGTGATATATATATTATATATATAATTATATATTATATATATATATATATATAATATATATATATTATATATTATATATATATATATATATATAGTATATATATATTATATATATTATATATTATACAGTATATATATATTAAGCCTTGTTTGATCATGGATATTTCGACATTGACCGCTTGCGATTACGCCTATACCCAGCTCCACCTAGACTAAACCTGCACCTTAACCTGACCTACCTAACATAACTAACCTAACCTACTAACCTAACCTAACAACCTAACTAAACCTAACGTAAACTAACCTAACCTAAACCTAAGCGTACACCTAAACCTAGCCTCACTATCGCTACTCCTGCACTAGCCTCCGCCGCTTGAGCTCATCCGGTAACTGGATGCCTAGCTCTTTTGGTATAGGTATCTGTGCTGAACATGAGGATCATGTATGGAACCCTGACTGGTATGGATCTATCTAAACTTTTTCAATCCGTGCACACACCATTCACACACACACACCACCATACACACACACACACTCCCACACACACACCACACCGCACATACACACACACCACACTTATATTATACACATACACTTAATACTTATAACACACACACACATGACACACACACACCATCACACATTCACTATGACACTTATACACACATTCACTATGACACTTATACACACATTCACTATGAACACTTAATTTACCCATAGACACTTACATTTACTTATACACACGCGGTCACAAACACACACATGTCCATACACACACACATTACACTTATACACACATTCCTATGACGACTTAACCTCACCCATAGACTACTTACACTTTACATTTACCACTTTACACATGTAAACAACGACCTACTCGCTTGGTCTTCCATCGGATTCAATTTAGCTCCATCCTAATTTTAGGCACTTAAACATTTTATTAAAAACATATACTTTTCAGACCTAAGCAGTAAATCAGTAAATCATAGAGGTGTTACAAAAACCTAGGGGGATTAGTATGCTTTTGTTTTAACCTGTTTTCTGCTTTACTGCATGTTTTTACTGTTTCTAACTTATTGTTTTACTGCTTTAATCTCACATATTTATTAACATTACATACTTAAAGCAGTAAATCAGTAAATAATAGGAGGTGTTTACTAACACTAGGGGGATTAGTCATGCTTTTGTTTACTGTTTTACTGCTTTAACTCATGTTTTACTGCTTTAACTATGTTTTCTGGCTTTAACTCATTGTTTTAAATGGATTTAATCACATTTCATTAACATTACATACTTAAAAGGCAGTAAATCAGTAATCAATAGAGGTGTGACTAACACAAGGGGGGGGGGGGGATTAGTATGCTTTTGTATGTTTTTCTGCTTTAACTCATGTTTTACTGGTTTAACTCGTCCTGCTTTAAACTGCTTTAACTTTCTGCTTTACTGGCTTTAACTTTCTGCTTTAACAACTGTTTTAACTTTCTGCTTTACTGCTTTAACTCATTATTTTATTAACATTATGTTTTTTATTTTGTTTTAAATACTTTTTATTTTTTTTATTTATTATTTTTTATTTTTTTATTATTATTTTTCTTATTTGTAGTACTTTATTTTTATTCTACTTTAGTGTTATTTACTTCATACTATTGTTATTATTATTGAGAACACACACACCACCACACACAGCCATTACACGCACACACACTACCATAACTTACACATATACACACTCACTATGACACTTTATAACAACATTCCCTATGACTTCTTTTAAATCCATAGACACTTAGCATTTACATCTTATACACATGCGGTCAGCACCACACACATTCACTTGATACTTATCCACACATTCACTATGAACTTACATTGTCATAGACACTTACATTTACAATTACACTCACACACAGATTTACTTACCCTCACACAGATTACTTACACTCACACAGATTTAGTTACACTCACACACAGATTTTACTTACACCCAGATTTACTTACACTTGCACCCAGACACACACACACACCACCCACACACACACATACTCACCCGCACACTCCTTAACAATATAAACGTATAATTTAATTAAAAATTTTATGTTTTAATTAAACGTACTTTATAAGTTACTCATATCAATATACCTAAAATTTTTCAAAGTTTTCTTGATGAAACTTCTATACATAAATCAATATTATCTTTGGAGCATAGATCTTATTATTTCAACTGTTGAGAACATTTTATTGAAAACTTTTATATATATTTTTAAAATAAGTTTTTCTTCATTTTTCTAAAGTTTCAATCCCACAAGTATATTATACCTTCCTTAAAAGCCATAATCAGTAATCAGTATAGGCCAGCCTAGCACCCCCTTCTACATTCAAGCTATGCCGTTTTGTTTCTATTGACTTACTGCTTTACATCATGTTTAGCATGTAATAAGTATAAAAATACAAAATAAGTTCTTCTCTGCTAACATAACATGTAATTTATTAAATCATTCTAAGTTTTTTAAAAATAAACAATTATCACTTAACATTTAATATATTCACTCGATGTTAACTAAAAATATTTCAAAGTTTTTTTAATTAATTCGGGTTTTCTTTCTTAATGCTATTATTTTTATTATGGTACATTGACAATCCATCACGAGAACACACAACAACGCGCACTCCTTACAGATAAGAAACTGACCTCTCTGCTCGTAAAATGTGTTGAAATATACTTTTAGGTCTAATTTAGGACATAATCCTTTTTGTAACCGCGCGGCGATTTAAGCTAATTAGCAGGGTCAAATATATTTCAAACTGACCTTTTTCTGTAAAATGTGGGGCAATAACTACGTTAAGGCCTAAATTTAGGCCTCAATTTAGGATAAGCCTTTTTTGTAGACGGGCTAATTTAATCCCAATACCAGGTCAAAAGGTAATTCCGTATAGACAAGAATCATTGTTCTTATTTATTTTTATTAAATATATTTCAAACTGAACATGCTGGATCGGAAAGATCCTTTAAGCAGGTAAAAGGAAATGTTTTCCCTTACTTTGTGATTGGTACGGGGTAAAGTCCTTGATTCTATATGACCTCGTATTGTGATTTGGTCGAGATTTATTTTATCGTCTTTTGAAATTAACTTTGTTTGTTCTTTAAACTTGTATTGAGCAGGTGTGTGTTTTATTTTTTAGACCCAAACTCATTTTAAATCATAGTCATTTTAGCTGTTAAGCGGTGACAAGTTATCTGATTTGTATTAAAGTGTTTTATTTTTACTAGTGTATATCATATTTATAATAAATCCTTACATTGAGGTATAATTATTAATTTCACTAGAATAGATTAATAATTAATTCACTAGTTCATAAGTTAACACCAGGGCTCAGCATGAGCCCCACCCACAAAGGCAGCCATCCCCGCACCGCAGGTTGCGTCCGCGCGTTCTCCGCGATATATATATATATTATATATATATATATATATATATATATATATATATATATATATATATATATATATTATATATACTATATATATGCGGGACCGCGGCGGACGCACTGCGGGTGCGGTGGATGGCTGCCTTTGTGGGTTGGGGGCTCATGCTGAGGCCCTGGTGGTTAGCTTTATGAACTAGTGAAATTAATTATTATTATTCTAGTGAATTAATAATTATTTCTCAATGTAAGTATTTATTATAAATATGATATACACTTAGTGAAAATAAAAAACTTTTAATACAAATCAGCTAACTTGTGCACCATCGCTTAACAGCTAAAATGACTATGATTATTAAAATGAGTTTGGGTCTAAAAGAAAATAAAACACACACCTCCTCAAATACAAGTTTAAAGAACAACGTTACTTTTCAAAAGAGATATAAATATGAGATTTCGACCAATACATACGTATCATATAGAGATAGGGATTCCCCGACATCACAAGTAAGGGAATACATTTTTCCTTTTTTTACCTGCTTAAAGGGATCTTTTCGCGATCCCAGCTGTTTCAGTTTGAAAATAGTATTATAAAAATAATAATACAATGATTCTTGTCTATACGGGAATTACCTTTTTGACCTGGTATTAGATTTAAAACACCCCTTGACAACAAGGCTTCATCCTAAATTTAGGCTAAATTTAGGTCTACGAGTTTTATTGCATCACATTTTTACAGAAAAAAAGGGTTCAGTTTGAAATTATTTTTGACTGGATTAGGCTTAGAATCGCTCGGGTTAAAAAAAGGATTATCCTATTTGACCTAAAGTTAAGTTATTCAACCAATTTTACAGAGTTGAGGTCAGTTCGTGATCTGTAAGGAGTGCGGGTGGTTGTGTTTTCTCGTGAGGTGAACAATTAAGCATAGATAATAATAATCAATAATAAGAAACGAATTATTTAAAAAACTTTGAAATTTTTTAGTTAACATCGGAGTGAATAATATAAATGTAAGTGAATATTGTTATTTTTAAATAAATACTTAGAATGATTTTAATAAACTACATGTTATGTTAGCAGAAAAGAATTATTTTGTTATTTTATACTTATTACATGGCTAAAGATGATGTAAAGCAGTAAGTATGAACAAAACGTGGCATAGCTCGATGTAGGGGTGCTAGGGGGTGGCCTTACTGATTTACTATTTATTGCTTTAAAAGGTAGTAAATATATGTTTAATAAAATTTCATAAATTTTAGGTAAAAGTTATTTTTAAAACTTGATAGTTATAAAATTTTAAACAGGAAAAGTATTAACAGTATATAATAATTTTTTGGCTCAAGAGATAATGATTGATTATTATGAAGTTTTAAAAGAAACTTTTGAAATAATTTTAGTTATATTTGAATGAAGTAATATAAATGTACGTGTTTTAATTAAAACATAAAATGTTTTTAATAAATTATACGTTATATGTGTAAGTGAGTGTGCGTGGGTGTGTAGTGTGTGTGTGTGGTGTGTGTGTGTGTGTGGTGTGGTGTGTGTGTGTGTGTGTTGTGTGTGTAAATCTGTGTGGGAGTTAGTAAATCTGTGTGTAAGTAAATCTGTGTGTGAGTGTAAGTAAATCTGTGTGAGTATAAGTAAATCTGTGTGAGTGTAAGTAATCTGTGTGTGAGTGGTACGTGTAATGTAGTGTCTATGGACCAATGGTAAAGTGTGCATAGTGAATGTGTGTATAAGGTATCATAGTGAATGTGTGTGTGTGACCATGTGTATAAGTGTAAATGGAATGTCTATGGTAAATGTAAGTGTCATAGTGATGTGTGTATAAGTGTCATAGTGAAATGTGTGTTATTGTGTATAAGTGTAATGTGTGTGTGTGTTGGCGTGTGTGTGTGTGTGTGTGTGTGTGTGTGTGTTTCTAAATCATAATAAAATAGGCATGAAGTAAATAACACTAAAGATAATAAAAAATAAATAATAAAATATAAAATAATATAAAAATAATAACAGCAATAATCACCTTAAATAAAATATTAACAAAATAAATATACTCTTAAGAAAATTTGAGTTAAAGCAGTAAAGCAGAAAGTTAAAACAGTAAGCAGAAAGTTAAAGCAGTAAAGCGAAAGTTAAAGCAGTAAAAGAATGTTAAAGCAGTAAAACATGAGTTAAAGAGTAAAAGCAGTAAAAACAAAAGCATACTAATCCTCCCCCCTTGGTGTTAGGTCAACCTCTATTGATTTACTAATTTCTGCTTAAGGTATGTAATGTTAATGATTTGAGTTAAGCAGTAAAACATATGAGTTAAGCAGTAAAACATGAGTTTAAAGCAGTAAAAACATGAGTTTAAAGCAGTAAAGCAGTAAAACAAAAGCCTACTATTCCCCTAGGTGTTAGGTAACACCTCTATTGATTTACTGATTTACTGCTTTAAGGTATGTAATGTTAAAAATGTGTTAAGCCTTAAATCTCTAGGTTAAAACGTAAACATGAGTTTAAGCAGTCAAACAGTAAACAAAAGCATACAATCCCCTAGGTGCTATTAACACCTCTATTGATTTAACTGATTTTACTGCTCTTAAGGTTCTGTAAGTATAGTTTTTAAATAAAAGGATGTTTAAGTTGCCTAAAATTGGAATGGGCTAAAATTGATCCATGGAAGACCATTTTGGTTTGGTGTGGTGTTTAAACATGTGTATAAGTTGTAAATGTAAGTGTAGAGTGTCTATGGTGAGTGTAGTGTCATAGTTTGAATGTGTTGTATAAGTGTTAGGTGGGTGTGTGTTTGTGTGTGGTGTTTGTGACGGTTTGTGCTATAAGTGTAATGTAAGTGTTTCTACTGTGTAAAATGGTAAGTGATCCGGAGTGAATGTGGTGATATGGAGTGAGGTCTGGATGTGGTGAGGTGTTAGGTGTGTGTGTTGTGGTGTGTGTGTGTATAAGTATAAGTGTATGTGTGTAGTATAATTGTGTGTGTGTGTTGTGTGGTGTGTGTGTGTGTGTGGTTTGTGTGTGTGTGGTGTGTGTGGTTGTGGTGTGTGTGTGTGTGTGGTGTGGCACGGATGGAAGATATAAGTTAGTGGATAGATCCATACAGGTTCAGGTTCTACATGACTCATGTTAGCACAGATACCTACCAGGCTAGGCTCAGTTACCTGGATGAGCTCAAGGCGGGCTGGATGCTAGGTGTAGGCTAGGTATAGGTGTAGGCTAGGTGTAGGTTACGCTAGGTTAGGTTAGGTTAGGTTTAGGTTAGGTTAGGTTAGGTTTAGGTTAGGATTAGGTTAGGTTAGGGTAGGTTAGGTTCTGTTATGTTAGGTTAGGTTAGGTTAGGTGAAGGTTTAGGCTAGGTGTAGGGCCTGGGGTATAGGGTATCGGCAAGGTCAAAATGTCGAAATTATATATAAACAGGTTTAATATATATATTCTATATATATTATTATATATATATATATATATATATTATTATATATATTATATATATATTATATATATATACTCTCTCCTCTTTCTCTCGTCTCTTTCTCTCTCTCTTCTCTTCTCTCTTCTCTCTCTCTCCTCTCTCTCTCTTCTCTTTCTCTTTGCTGGCTCGCTCGCTACCGCTTTGTAGATGGGCATGTTTGGATCGTAAAAAGCCACGTGTTAAGTTCGCTGGACGAAACCTATTAAGGCAAAAATAAAAATAAAATAATGGGAAAATAATTAAAAATAATTAAAATAATAAAAATAATTAAATAAAATGAATAAAATAATTCAAATGAGATATGAATAAAATTTTCGAAGTCAAAGAGAATAAACAATAATAGCACGGTCTTCCACGTGCTTTTTACGGTGGCGATTCTCAATACGAGAGACGTTATAACAGAAAATAAAAATAAAAATAATAAAAATAGCAAATAATAAAACGTAATTCAATAAAAAGTATGTTATATGTATTGTGTGTACTGGATGATAGCGCGATTTTACTCTCTTCCTCGTTGTATATATATATATATATATATATATATATAATATATATATATATATATAATAATTAATTATAATATTTTAAAATAATATTATATATATATTCTATTATAATATATGTTTATTATAGTATATATATATATATATATATATATTATATATATATATTATTATATAATTTGCATATATATAAAATGCAAAAATCGAGATGCGCTTTTTTCTAAACTTTTATATGGAAATAGCTATTTCCAAATTTTTGTATGCAAAAAAAATGATTTATTTTAAGTAAATTTGTTTATATATTAATGGGCATTCAGACGGAGCCCAATTAGTTAAGTTCAATACACTTCCTTAAGAGGCTGACGGTGAGTTTGCAGTTCGGTTTTAGTTGACTGGTATAGGTCAATTTTTTAATTCCACAATTCCTTTGTTATTCTTGTGTGGTTGTTGGGGTTTTTTTTGTTTTTTTTGGGTTTGGGGTGTGGGGTTTTTGGGATGATTCGATCAGAAGGATAGAAATGATGTTAGCCATGCGCATGCTGCATATACATGTATGGCGCAAACGCATGTAACATTACATACTAAGTAGTAGTCATAAAATGACATGTGGCGACCATTCCTTAAAGAAGGCCAAATGGGTTCAGGATACCTGTGAAACCTTCAGAAGAGTGCAAGAGCACTTTATATATATATATATATATATATATATTATATATATTATATATTATTAATATTGATATATATATATAGTGTATTATATAGTTATATTATATATATATATCTATTATATATATATATATATATATTATAGTGAAGGCCAAATTTGGAAAATAGATTCAATGAACTACTGGTATAGGGGATTGGAATACTTCTTGGAGAGCCAGACAGATAGCAGTCACGGTGAATGGAAATGGGTATAGGGATACGGTTAATGAACACGGGGTAGGAGGGAAGGATGGGGATGATGAGGGTGTGGGTGTGTGTATAAGGGGTGAGTGTATGTGTCTGTGGATGCATTCGGTTGATATTAAAATACATTCATGATCCTATGTGAAATAAACTGAAATATTTCGGATTAAAAAGGACCATGAAGGTGGGTGAGTTATAGAAAAACGAGGATGCGAAACAGCGAAAAAACGGTCCGGCTTGGTGCAGTGCGGTGCGGTCGGTGCGGTGCTGCTCGGTTCGGCGCGGTTCGGCGGGGCCTTGCGGTTAAGCGAAAACGCGTTGGTGAACTCCGAAACGCCCCCCCCACCCTTAAGGGGGGTGGGGGAAATCCGCGAAAAAAAAAAAATAAATAATAAATAAAAAAAAAAATAAATAAAATTAAAAATAAAAAAAAATAATAATAAATAAATTAAAAATAACAAAAAAAAAGACTAAAAACACCCATGAAGGTACGTGAGTAAAAAATATTCCACCTGATTAGCGATTGTGCTCATCGCTGGTCAGGTGGTAAGCACGACCGGAATGGGTATCCTCTACTATTCAGGTTTGTTATATATATATATATATATATATATATATATATATATATATATATATATTATATATAATATATATATATTATATTATATTAATATTATTAATATAATTTATTTTTTATTATTTAATTTTTAATTATATTATTATATATATGGAACTTATCCTTTAAAAGGTAGTTTAATCGATATCATAACCTCGGAACGAACGATGTAAATTCGATTTTTTTCGACTTATTTAAAGGCATAAGTGCGATAGAAGAGTTGCTCAATTAAGCATATTTTTTTTATTATTTAACGAAGGAGATTACACCCAAGATTAATTCGGCGAGAAGGAGTAAAGAGTCACAGGGTCTCTGATCGCCGCAGATTCTCAGCGGGGAGAAGAACTTCGGGTGTGCGCACTTTCATATACTTCTTATTATTACTTCACTCTAACTCTTTTCGACAATTTTATTATAAAGAGAAACAAAAAATTCTCCACATTGATGTGTAAAATAAAAATTATTACATGATAAAAACATCTCAACCAAGGTTTCAAAACTGGCGGAGTTAATGTTTCTATTTTTAGCTTGAAGTTTTTTGCTATAACACGTTTCAGCTTTGGCAGGGTTATCACGAGTCAGAAGTTGTGTTACGATTATTCGTATATCGCGCTACTGTTATGTAACTTCCTTTATTATAGATATATAATTAGCGATATATATAGTATATATCTATATAGTATTAGTAATAATACTATTTATATATATATATATTATTATATATTATTTAATATTATATAATATTAGATATTAATATATATATATTATATATAATATATTATATACATTATTAATATATATAATATTAATTATCATAAATTTAATCTATCTTTATAATTATCATTCAAAGCTGCTATTATATATATTAATATATATATTCTTAATATTATATATTTTACTATTATAAGAACATAAAATCCGATACATTTTGCTCTACAATATTTTCAATGATGTCGTTTATTACCAGTAAACAAAATGTTAACTTTTTTTTTTTTTTTTCTTTTTCTTTTTTTTTTTTTTTTTGGTCAAAATGTAAAATATTTTAAAAAAATAAAATTTTTTAGTAATATTCAAACTTTTATTTTTATTGTTAAAATATTAATTTCTTTTTAGTAGAAAACAAAATTCACCGTTATATAGGCTATATGATATTCAAAATGATAAGAGATATAAAAAAAACAAAATAATTATTTAAAATCGTTTTTCTAAATTATTTTATAATATACAAAATTATTTTTCTAGGACTTTCCAATCCTATTCTCACAATGGTAATTTGACTATACTGTAGATAATAATAAAATGGGAAAACTATAAAGGAAACTCAATGAAATTTTTTTTAAATAATGAATTCAACACTGTCTGAAAATTTTTGTTCACGAAACTTGCGTTTCAAGAGATAATTTATAAATAAAATGGACCCACGCAGTAGCTTTCTTCTCGGACCTTAAAGAAGATAATTTTGGATTTCAAGAAATCTATGAGGAAATTGCTTTCGACTTTCTGAGAAGAATTTATATTAGCAATGAAAAAGTCGCAATACAAAAGTCCCAAAGGAGATTCAATGGTTTAAAAAGGACTCGGGAAATTGTATATATATAATACTACGTTTAACTAGTATACTATATATACTATGGGGTACTATTAGGTCATATATACCTATATTTAATTAGTAGATAGGTATATATAGGGCGGTGCGGGTTGTTAATACTAGTATATATATATGATAATTATAGTTAATTATGTTATATTAATATATATATAAGTATATATATGATAAGACAATTGCTACAAATTCATCGCAGTGTGATAGTATTCAAAAATAACCTCTTAAGTAATTTCACACTGCTGGGAATGAACCTGGGCCCTAGCTGATGTCCGCGTAAGTGTTTGACGACCGCGCCACGATGGACTAAAAGAAGAGCGGCTAGAAATGTTCCTGCAGTGAAATATACCACCCACCAAACAAGAACCACGAGCACTCTACCCGTCCACACTCGAGCGTAGGGTCAAACAGGGGCACCGCGCAGAGTGAAATACCTATTAATGGGGAATATTATGTATGATAAGGCAATGCTCAAATTCATTCTCGCAGTTTTGATAGGTCTGAAAATACCCTTAAGTATTTTCCACTGCTGGATTGAACCTGGGCTAGCAGATGTCGCGTAGGTGTTCTTGAACGTTTTTACACGCCACGCTGGACTAAAGAAGAGCGCGAGAAATGTTCTGCAGTGAATATACCACCACCAAACAGGACCCACGCGCACTCTCCCTTCCAACTCGGCGTAGGGTTGGCGGGTGGTATATTCACTGCAGGAACATTTCTCGCGCTCTTTTTTTAGTCCATCGTGGTCGTCAAACACTTAAGCGGACATCTGCTAGGGGCCAGGTTCAATCCCAGCAGTGTGGGAATTATAAAACCTGTAGTTATTTTTGCAATATATATATATTATATATATATAATATAATATATAATATATATATATAGTTATATATATAATATATATATATATATATATATTATATTATAGATGGATGAATGAATATCAAGAAAATAGAAGAACCAAATGCAAAAATACTTCCTTTGCCATTTGCTTCATTTTCAACTCCAAAATTTACATTAAAATATACCGGAAAGCTTTTAATTCTAAATGCAAATTTCTTTCATTACTTTCTTCACAGGGTTACTGCAAATTGAAAAAAAAAATCCTTGGAAAAAAAAATAAGCAAATTTCCTAGCTTCATTTATTTCAAAATATTAGACATAAATATTCATTTTTATTAATCCAATTAATTTTAATATTTCGAACTTCAATCATTAAAAAGGATTTTAATATGAGCTCTTAAAGCTTTCCTCTCCTTGCACTTCAAATATTCCGAATAACAATAGTAGTAGTAGTAGTAGTAGAAGTAGTAGTAGTGTAGTAGTAGTATGTAGTAGTAGTAGTAGTAGGTAATAATAATCCTCCATTAATTTTAATATTTTCGAAACTTCAACATTAAAGGATTTTAATATGAGCTCTTAGAGCTTTCATCTCCTTGCATTTCAAATGTTCCGTATAACAATAGTAGTACTACAGAACTACAGAACACCGACTAGCAAAGACTTTACAGTCCACTCAAGGCTAGTCTGTTTAGTATTTTTGTTTATTTAATGTGTTGGATGTGTTCACTGTTTAAACAAACCTGTTATGTATTTTTGAAAAAAGTAATATTATTTTACTTATTTCTATGTAACATATGAGTTCGCTCACTTAGAGCAGATCTGCTTCTAAGCAATAAACATCATAGGTAAGTCCTAGTATTTTTGGTGTTTTATTTATTGTGTTGTGATCGATTTGATCACCGTCTTAGAACAGATATGTTCTATGCGGTGAACATCAAAAATATTTACTACAGTTATTTAATGTGATCGATTAGATCACCGTATTAGAACAGATATGTTCTATGCGGGAAAACATCAAAGCCATCAACTACAGCCATTCAGTGTGATCGAATAGATCACAGTCTTAGAACAGATATGTTCCTATGCGATAAATCAAAGCCACTTACTACAGTTATTAATTACAGTTATTTGTAACGATGTTCCTATGCGGTAAACATCAAGCTATTTATTACAGTTAAGTGCGATCGATGATATTCCTATCCTAGAAGGATATTTGCAAGCCTGAACATCAAGCTAATACGAGCCGTATTTCTTTCTACGCTGTACTTAATAAAAATTTTTCTAATTATTTCAATTTTTTTTAGTTTGATTTTACCATATCAGGATACTACAGATTCTTGTGTTTGAATAAATTAAAATCGAGTTGAATTGACGTTCACAGACATATCCTTAAAAGTGTTTATCTAATTTTTTCTTGAATGAATCGA
Organism: Trachelipus rathkii; assembly: GCA_015478945.1. NCBI lineage: Eukaryota > Metazoa > Arthropoda > Malacostraca > Isopoda > Trachelipodidae > Trachelipus > Trachelipus rathkii. Next base: position 53,000 of record JABUQX010091156.1, read on the forward strand.
TGTTAAGCGCTGTTACTATTTCATAAGGAAAGACTATTTCCTTCTGATTACATCGTACGTGAGAAATTCTTGCTCATAAATTTGTTTGAAACGGGTTTATGACAGAGTTTTATGCCCATTACTTTCGTGCTACTCATTAAAATAGTATATAAAGAGTTGCCTGTAATCGATATTGTAAATTTATTTGTAATTTTGAAAACTTCTATTAATTTTCCTCTCATCTGTCTTTGTCCTAAAGAATGGATATCTAATTCGCGTAGTCGTTGTTCGTATGATTTACCTCTCATTCAGTTGATTTAGTTGCCCTTCTTTTGAATTCTTTCAATTTTTTCTATGTCTTTTTTGAGTTATGACGCTCTCCAAAACTAAACTGCGTATTCCAGATGAGGTCCAACTATGTTTTTATAGAGAGGAAGTATTATATTTTTAGGTTTATATTTTAGGTTTTGGCAATAAAACTTAAAGCTTTATAGCCTTTTTTAACAGCTTCAGCACTTTGTTTCGCAAACTTAAATCCTTATTAATTAATCTCCTAGATCCTTTTCTCACTGACAACTTTGATATTTGTGTCATCTATTTTGTAATCCTATTCATTGTTCCTACTCCCAAAATGCTATAACTTTTACATTATTTACGGTATTAAATTTCATTTGCATGTTTTTGACCACCATTTATTTCAATCTTGTTTAAGTCGCTTTGGAGTAATTGATGATCCGTTTCTATCAGAGTCACTATTCATAGGGATGACGCACGTTTCCAAAGAGAGTTGTATTTCATTGCCAAATTTCGAATATTGGCCTAAAATATTGTCATCTATGTTATTTACGAATATAATAAACAATATTTGACCCATGGCAGGATCCTTGGTGGTACATTACTAGAAACATTCGTCCATTCTGAGCATTCACCATTGATAACGACTATACTTCGTTGTTGTCGATGCGAAAGCAATTTTTTTTAATCCAATTTAAAAGTTTCCTCGAAATACAATGAGCTCTAAGCTTTTCCAATAATATTTGATGAGGGACGGTATCAAATGCCTTTTGAAAGTCTAAGTAATGACGTCAAAAGATTTATAATTATCTACATCGTTAATAACCACATTAAAAAAATCTAGTAAATTTGTTAAGCTGATCTCTTTCTTCTAAAACCGTGCTGATAATTCTTGAGTAACCCATGATCTTCAAGGTGTGCAACTAACCTATTAGTTAGTATTGCTTCAAAATTTTACCAACTATAGAAGTTAAGCTATTGGTCTGTAGTTATTCGGAACCTCACGATCTCCTTTTTTGAAATGGGAGTTATATTAGCATTTTTGAAATCATGAGGAACTATTCCTTCCTTTAAAGATTTATTGAAAAGCATTGTCAAGGGTTTCACTATATCTTTTCAGAATGTATCAGATGCTTTGATAGAATTCACCTTGTCTAGGTGATTTGTTTGTTAATAGTTTTCTTTGAAGCAACTTCCTCTTCTAGAATTTCAAATGTATCTAAAAATGTTGTCTGCATACAATCCCTTATGTCTTCCATGCTAGGCACGCTATCTAGATTCTCTTTCGTGAAAACTGTCGAGAAAAAAATTATTTAAACTGTTTGCATTCAGCACTGGTTTGATTTTAAATTCCCATATGTCCGTAAGGTCCAATTGAATTCTTAAATGGAAATTTTGTTATTAAGCATTTTGTAAAACTTTTTCGATTATTTTAATTCACGAGGCATATTAATTTCATAGTCTTCGTTTTATAATATCTAATTAAATCGTTTGCAGCTTGCGCGGAAAGCTAATGTACTATTAATTATTTTCTTCTGGATGGAGACAGACTTTCAAAGTATTATATGCTCTATTTCTAATTACTTTAGAAATATCTACTAGTAGTACTCACTACTATTGGATTCGAATTTCAAAGTTAGCTTCATTTTATATGGAACAAATCTTTTTCTTTGTCTTTAAATATTTTGTAGAAACGTATCCCACATTACATTTTGCATTTTCCTGTTAATTTTCATCCCAGTCATCAGACATGATAACTGTCTTTTAGCCATTAAAATTGGCGTTCTTAAAATCTGGGAATTTCAAGTAATTGTTGCAATTTGGGTTTGGGTGGGGTTGATTTTTTGTTTTCAATATTAATGGTAAAATTTAATCTGTTATGACACTTTACCAATGGGTTTCTATAACCTCCAACTTCTTACGCAGTTCAAGTGACGATCACTATTATAGGTCTAAAATTATTTGTTTCCCCCTCGTAGGGCAATATTATTTGAAGAAAGGAAATTATTCCTAAGAATTTTAGTAATGCTTTCCCTTCTGGGTCTGCCATCAAGTATTGTAGTAGTAAGTAGTAGTAGTAGTAGTGTAGTAGTAGTGAGTGGTGTAGTCAGTAGTAGTAGTAGTAGTAGTAGTAGAAATAATATAATAATAACTAATAATAATAATAATAATTAATATAAAATTATTAATAATTAATAATCATAAATAATATAATATAATAATAATAATAATAATAATAATAACAATAACAATAAAATTAACAATAATAATAAATAATAATATATTATATAGATATAATAATAATACTAGATAATAATAATAATAATCATAATAATATAATAATTTTTAAATAAAGATATTCTTTTAACATAATATTCAATATAAAAAATGGCTAATGTTGCAGAAAATTTTTTAATTATAATTTGCAAATAACTTTAAACAGTTAATATTATTAAGCAGACTTCACAACAAACAAACACAAATCACACACACTACACACACACCACACACACTAAGAAACACAACACACACCTAACCACACACACAACACACCCATCACACACCTATAATATTTATATATATATATATATATGTATATATATATATATATACTATATATATATATATATATATATATCATATATTCATATATTATATATATAATATATTATATATATATATATATATATATATATATATATATAATATATATATATATATATATTATTATATATATATAATATATATATATTATTAATATTATATAAGTGCCTCCGGTGGCGGGTTTGGGGGGGCAGAACCCCCGAAATACATAGACGTGTCTAACGGTGAGTCTTCAACTCTAGCATACCAAATGCTAAATTCTTTACTTGAAGGTCAGTTTATTGTAACACTTTTTGTCCTTTACAAAGTTCTTTCATCCACTTTAGGACTATCTAAAATAGTTCAAAACGTCGATTGTGATTTAGTAGAAGCATGTGATTACATTTGTAATCTTATAGCCGTTATGAATGAATGGCGTTCAAATTCAGAATCTGTGTTTAAAAACACCTTTGAAGAAGTTACGTGCTTTGCTTCGAAATTTAATGTAACGATTTCGATCCCCCGAAGTGCTTCTCGCAAAATGAAAGTATCTGGTTTAAATAATATTAAACCTGAGCATTATTATAGACAAATGGTGGTCATACCATTTTTTTGGATAAAATTATTATTAGAATTATAAAGAGCGATTTCAAAAACATAAGGGTATTGTCCGTTCTTTAAGAAATTTATATCACGATATTGTGCTGATAAGTTTACGTTTTCTGAGACTCGCAAATCTGTTGCAGATTTTAATGAAAGTTTCTTCGCTAAGTCGCAGGAAACTGGAAACTGAATTTGAATTGGGAGACAGATTGATGACAAAAAATTGTGAATGCAAGAGCCTTGCACTGCAATAGATGCATTGTCTAGTTGTAATAATACTATCTTCCAAATCTGGAAGCTAACTACTTATAGCAACTCTCCACTGTTTCAGACCGCAAAACCTGAGAAAGATATTTTTCATATTAATTCGTTTAAAACGTACTTAAGACATCAATAGGAAAGATCGTTTGACAGGTCTAGCTTTAATTAACATTCAC
>JABUQX010091157.1:0-21445 GCA_015478945.1 Trachelipus rathkii
AATGTATTATTAGATTTTAAGTCAAAGAAATTAGAGATTAAAGAAGGGGTGAATGTACTAAAATTTACCTTTTAGGTGAAAAGGTTGGACACAAAATTAATTAGATGCATAGAGAGATTAGTTTAATAATTTTCTCTCAATACGTGGAGTTATGCAACTAAATAATGAATTATAAGTGTTCACTGTAATAATGCTAGTACAAAGAATTGATGCTTTCTCATTCGACATGCTGAAATATAATGAATTAAAATAAAAAATTATTTTTTAGCATGAAGATCACCAAAGGCAGTATTCGGTTCATTTCTTTTGATACCTATATATAGTGTTACGTATAGAAGCGTGATTTTCACAAGCAAGGGAAGGAGTGTAGATATAACTATAATGGTGAGGCTTTGAGAGGTTTATATGCTCTTTAACAAATGAAATGAATTTGGTATATATCCATTTGGAATTCATACTTGTTCACACATTGTCGATAATTCGTAGACAAGAAATAATTAACTCAATAACATTAACTATCACATCAAGTACCAATTCCTAATATAAAGCGTAACCGAAATGAATCATCTTAAAAGGAAATAATAATACAATAAGACACATAAATTATTATACAAATATTAACTTCTATTCCATCTTTCCTACTATCTTGCGGACGACGAGATAATAATTTCGAATACATCTATATACGACGTTTTCGCGGTCTGTATATTGTTATGGAGCTTCTAGCCAGTTCCGGATGATAGGCAGTTACTTTTCGTATTGTTCATTGAAGACAGTGCTTTCAAAAGGAGCAGACTCTCTCATACGATCCAGTTTCCTAATTAGATTACGCACTAGATATCTATTAGAGAGCTGATACATCTATAAGGTCTTGGTCAATACAGAGTATCGAACTCGTATTATTCCCATTTGCTGTTTTCTGTGGCGCATGGGAGATTAATTTGAGACAAGTGGTGCTCACACCACCATTCTCGCTACAAGCCTAGTCAGCTTACGCTTGACAATGTGGAGTTTATCATAGAATCGTCAATTTATTATAAACTTGATAGATGAAAAGATTCTCAAATTATAATAGACAAAAGAAAAAGCGATAACCAAAAAGCACTTTTCGCTCTCCATGCCAAGAATAGGTGCTCATTGAATTATTCGAGAACAGCAATAACTATTTGGAGAATTGGGCATAAGATTTCAAGCAATTAGATATAAAAATAAGAACGCTATTATTGCTAACATATTCATAGAATGTGGGATGTACGAGCTTGTTGGGGGAATGTATTAGAGATACTAATAGGTTCTGGTGGTTTGCGAAAAGATGATTTAGTGGCACTCCAATGACCCGTCCTGCACTTACTGAGTATCCAACAACGGGTAAATAATATAAATATTACTATTATAATAATTAATATATATATATAAGTAATATTACCTATATATATATTATATATAATATAATCTATATATACTTAATATATATATATATATATAATAATAATATATTAATATATATCTTACTATAATTATATTATATAATATATAATATATTTATATATAGTATCATAATATATTAATATTACTTATGAAAACATTTCTTAATCTTTGCTAGTGAATACTAAGATAGTTAATAACTAAATATGATTTACTGTGAAAGAATTTATTATTTATACCTGCAAGTAATATTGCATTAAATAATAATATATTAATCTAATTAATTAAATTAATTAATATATATTAATAATATTAAATAATATAATATATCCCATTAATAATTCATAAATTGACATCATCCATGTATAGTCATCCAACCTTAGAATGAGCCTATACAATACTTTCTTAATACATGTATATAACTACTAATTCCCGATTTTCACCTATCCACTGCTTAATATTATTAAACCAAGTCTATATTTCCGTCGTTGTATTAAATAATGTGTAAATTTATTATTTCAAATGTATATCATTATTAGCACAGTATTCGTATACTCGCGAGGCCGAGAGCCGAGCACATATAGGGTGGGAAAGATCCTTCTTAAGACTAACATCCGCTACAATACCATCTCAAATAATTATACTTATAGGAAGTATAATAAATAAATAAGTAATATAAATTATAATATAATTAAATAATAAATAATATATAAATTAATAATAATTAAATAATTAATAATAAATAGTAATTAATTTATTAAATTCCGTACCTAATCAATTGTTTGAAATTAGGGATCCTCTTCTTTTAGTAACAAGCTTCAATGAGTACTTTGAGCTTATTTTCTCTCGATCTAACCCTGTGTATTCTCTACCATCTTAATACTTGTATATTTAATATATTATTAAAAGTGTAATTATGAAACAGTATGTGAGTGATATTCAACAAATCTTAAAAAGAATTAAATAAGTTAGTTACAATATATAATATAATAAATATATACAATATACGATCACAGTAAATTAATACATACAACAATATACACGTTATTCCATCATAAGATAACCAAAACAATAATACTATAAAAACCATATATCTCAAACTAACGAACTGTCATATAATATCATAACGTTTACGATACTTCTACATACTACTCATTAATTATATCTAAACAATTATATATCATAATAAAATTACTCAATCACACAAGTATCAAAATATATTCCCTATCCTCTCTCATATATATCCTCTATTATCATATATATATTACCTTCCCTAATCCATTTATAGCTCTCATATACTTTGTTCCTATGAAAGGTTATTTTCCATGTGTATTTACATGACATATAAAATAGACACAAGTTTCAAATGCACACGACTTTCGAAGTCGGGATTTGAAATCTTTCACTCTTAAGTCGGTCCAATTTTTACCTCCTTTGATGGTATATATTGATTAATCCTCATATATTATTATTAATTATTAGTAATTATTAATTAGTATTATATTCATTTATCTAAGTTAGTACAAGTTAAGTGTTAAGTAATGAGCGTACGTTTCTAGTAAGAAGAGCAGGTCGAAATTGAAATATAGAAATTCTATATTAGCTTTTGTTAATAATTTGAAAAATATATTAACAACTTTTTAATTTTTATCTCTTTATTAATCCAGATTTAATCCTAAACGTTATCCCAAACCTAGTTAAAAAGTCTCAGTAAGTATTTACAGTTTACTCGTTATTGATAATATGGTTGTTTACTATTATTGTGTTTTGTGGTTATCCTTATGATAATAACGGTTATTTATTGTTTGTATTATTACTGACTATTATTTTTAATATTATGAAATTAGAAGTTATTAAATTCTTTTTTAAGATTTATGTGAATATCACACTGTTATAATAATACACTTTATAAATATAACAATAGACATATTTAGATTGAGGAGAAGCCGGGAGTAGTTCATAATATAATATATATACATCCTGGTGTTGTTTAATACAAGAGTCCCATTTCAACATATGGGTAAATATAATCTAATTAAATATAGCATTTATTTATTATTATCTATTATATATTATTTATTTTATTTAATTTAATCTTTATATTATTGTTAATATATTAATTATTAATTTAACACACACTAAAAACTAACTTAACAAAATCCCTATTGTTTTAGCAGTAACAATATTGCTAAATAACTATATAAACATTGAAATATATTTGATAACAATATATTTATTTAAAATAATATAAATAAAAATTTATTATAATAATTTATATATATTTAATAATAGATATAAGTATTTACATTGTTAAATAATTTTTAATTATTTAAATATTTATCCATTTTTATATTTATTATTATTAATATTATTTTATATTTATTTATTATTATATTATATTTCTACTAATATTATATTATTATAATCAATTTACTTAACAGATAATAAAAATCTTTCTACAAACGAATTTTATAATACCTACATAAAAAGTTTAGCATTAAGTATAATGTTTCAAAGTAATTATATTTATTATTATATATATCTATACTACCCTAAGTACTATCACTATGAAATCTATATATAAACTTATTGTCCTCACCTTATGTTGAGATAAATAAATTTTATAAAAATTCCTAACCTGATTTAATAATGCATAATTATTATGTTGCATATAAATGTATTCATTAAATATAATTTTAATAAACGGATAAGGCTATAACTAGAAGGAGTTAAATATAGTTATTTCAAAATATCACCACATATACTATATATAATCATATAAACAAATTTCTAAGATTTATTTTAGTCGTATATATAGTCATTATATATCGCCTAAACACCCACGAATGACATTCACTTTTGATTGCATTATTAATACCTCTAATTTTTCTCTGAGACCTAGTACGTATCGATTCAAATCCTGGAGTACAATGCTTTTTACCGTTCCATACTTAAATTTAAAACTCAAATTAACAGTATACTATTAGTATAGATTATATGACATCACACCTACCTCCAAGGCTGGGTACCTACCCTGGCAAGTTGTAGTGTCAAACAACCTATGACCCCAGAAGCTGGAATAAGAGTCGTCCTAGAAACATAGAGAAGCAAGCCAAAAATTAGATGTTACGTCTAGAAACGGACTATAGCAGGAAAGTCGCCTAGAACGCCTTCAACTGGAACTCCACCTGCAAGAGACCTTCAAATCCATAAATACGCCGAAGTTTGGAGGTCGCTGCCTCAAGTTTGAAGATGGAATAAAATCACTATTTTATCATATTTACTTTTATATTAATTTTAATATTTAATATTTTATTATTTTAATATTTTAAATTTGGGCATTTGAAAGTGAATTTAAATTATACTCCATTTTTTCTTTGCTTAAAATTCAAACAATTATAAAGTACGATACACAGGACAAAGCAATTTTTCCCTTCTCTCCTCCCACTCGTATCTTGACTCAGAATAAATTATTTAATGCAGTGTATCCTCCCTCATTCCAAACAGATTTTTCTGACTTAGACTTGAATAATTGTGCAGAATTTGACGTACATCAAATATATAATATATCTGTTTTACTGGTAAAGTACTAATGGTATCTTTGAGCAGAGAATAACCTTGAAAGTGTGATTAAATTATTATTGTAGACGATAATGAGTACTATAAAATATTTCAATTTGCCTTTGATTATTTGAGGAAAAAAATTAAATTTGCTGTATATATATTATGTGAAATAAAAAATATGTACATTATACTATTTTAGTATAAAAGTTTTCTATTTTATTTTAATTATTATCTCAGAGGCGACTACTGCACTCGTGCTAATTCTTTAAAAATTATTGCATGACATGAACTGACACAATTAATGACTTCGAATGTTGACATTAAATCAAGACCGTATATCTATATATTAGGTTCATAATAAAATTCAACAATTAGTTGAATATATCACCGCCATAATATTCCCATTAAACTTTTCTATTTTATTTTTAAATTATTAAATAATAAATTATTAATTACATAATAAATAAATTAAGAGGTATAAACTGCAAGACGTTCATGAAAAGAAAAAGGTGAGCAACTACGCTACTCATCCAAAATATCACACTGTATTCTAACGGTAGCTAATTCTATGAGCGAAAACGTCCGTTAGGAGTTGAACACTGAATGACCCTACATATGGGATTACCAAGGGCACAGTCGGGAGATTTTGTCACCCTGGCCTTTACTGTGTACAATTGCTTATAAACTTAGCAACATAAATAACGATCCCATTAATACTTTGGCCTGTAATTTTATTCGGCTGAAAAGGAATTTTATGATATTCTCCTTTTTAATTGAATAATTTTACATTATGAAGTAATTAACTCGAAGTAGAAATAGCAGATGTCTCAGAATCTTATGAAAATTTGAAATTCTAGAATTACATTAAATGATGATTTAAAGAATTAAAATTAAAACGTTATCAATCTTAAAAACTTTACATGACTCTACGTTTCTAAATCACTTCAAAATATTGGTTAGTAAGATCATGGTTTTACAAAACTTATATCAAAATAATATATCTAATGTACAACCACGTTCTCTCACACAAATATAACCAAATATAACCAAAATATGCCCTCAGCTATGCAACCTTAGCCACCATTTGAACAGCTGATAATATGAACATTATGAGCTTGGATCTCTTATGATTAAACAAAACCTATTTAAATATTACTGCATATGCGTATATGACTAACAAGAAATAAAACAATATGAGAAATTCTCGAGACACACTCCACTGTTTGCCAGTCCCATTCACAATCACTACTTCTGTACTGTAACTAAAAAAAGCAACGTCACAGAACATCAAAGATATTTTTCAAAAATTAATGCGATGAATACATACGTATACATACATGCCAAAGACTTGAGGAGGTATTTCAAGTCTGTCCAAATGGGCGAAAACCTCCGGTTCGTGTTTCTTCACTAAATTGTCATGAATTTTTGTGAGTCTTTGCACTATTTTTGTGGTTGGTCCGATATCCTGAATCATAAGAAAAACAATAATAAATCTCACAATGAGTCAATGAGTTGCATATTATTCCATCTACAAGAGCGTTTGAAGAGTGACGCTGACGCCGAATTATAGAAGCTCTTACAAAATATGATTAAAAGAAAAAAAAATGAAAATTTCTTACTTGTGGCCTTGCAAATGGCTGCGTGGGAAGTGATTTGAATTTACTTGCTGAGAGACGACCTTTCGGTTCTCCATCCTCATACCAATGATACATTTTTTCCATCACCGTCTCGAAAATTATGCTTCGTTTTTATCAAGGAAAACAAAAACAAAAAAACAAATTACTATTAAAATTCCAACAGAGCTAATTCTCCCTCACTGCTTAGCTCTATTCTTCCAAATACACACACACACAACTTCTTTTCTCTTGATGTAGTCAGTTTATTAAGTATTCTGATTAAAAATCTATCTAGCTATCAAATGAACTACAAAAATGACAAATGTCACTTAAAAGGCAAAACAATTTTTCTGCTTAATCAAATAATATTTGTTTCAGCTTTCTACAATGGTTTTTTTTGGCTATTGTGGAGTGTCTATAATCTCATTAACATGAATACTGTATTAAAACTATAAACATTTAATGTGTAAAATGGTATCAATGCTTTCTCTTTACTATATGTATATTTTATTTGATTATTTTTTGTTGTTTTAAAGTTTATTAGTGTTTAAGAACAAAATATAAATTAATAGCTACGAAAATCATAACAATCTATGCTTCATTCGCCGCTCGTGTAGTGATGAAGAAACACTTTTCGAAATTTGTTTCAGATTCTCGATACATCGATAGCATCATCGCTTTTCAATAATATAATATATATTATATATATATTATATATATAGTATATATATATATATTAATATATATAAATATATATTATATATATATATATATATATATATATATATAATATATAATATATTATATATACTAATAATATATATTACTGTATATATATATATATATATATATTATATATATATATATATATATATATATATATATATTATTATATATATATATATATATATATATATAATATAATATATAATATATATATTTATATATATAATGATATATATATAATAATATATAATATACTATATATATATTATATTTTATATATATATATAATTATAATATCTATAGCATCATAATCAATATATATATATATATATATATATATATATAATGTCTCCGTACTACTTTAATATAGATATTCCAATATATATTTCCTCAAGTCTACTAAATAAATTCCCATAGAATTAAAGATAATAAGAACAAATTTCAAATAATAAAATTAAAATTCCAATAAACCTCAATAGAATTATAGACAAGTCTTTAATTAAACTCAAAGACCGAAAACCATTTTAGAAAATACCTTACGCATGTATAAGTTATATTAAGACCCATTCTTTAATGTTACTCGTGTATGGGTTGTGTGACTCCTCTATTAACAAGGGCTGCGGAGCTATTAAAATATGTGGTTGAAGCCTCCTCTATCAACACCCTTATTTTATAGTGAAAAAAAATAATAAAAAAATTTACTCTCTAACTCCCCCTAAACTTTGCAGCTTCGCAGCCCTATCCATTATTCCATTCAGTTATCTGATTCACAAATATTGAAAGAATAAAAATTAACAACTTACTATGAATCATGTTCCAAATGAGCTTCATCCATTATTTCTTGTAGAAGGCAACTAAAAAGAAATATATATATATATATATATATATATATATAATATAATTATATTATATTATAGTTTATATATATTATATATATATAAATATATTATATACTTATTATTATATTAACTGTATTATATATATTATATATATATATATATATATATATTATATATAATATATATATATAATTCCAATTGCTATTTCTCTGAGATTTCCAGGAGCGTTTTTTTTTATATTGAGACAACGTTGTTTACAATGTCCACAGGAGATAAAATAGAAACGTCAAAGGCGATAGGAAAGTAGGGATGAGTTTTTGAAAAGAAAATTTATTAAAGTCTAGTTTTTAAGAGTTAAGTTTCCTGAGGCTGAGGTGACAACACCGAGAAACACTGTCCAGTCAGCAAAAATGCAAAAGGGAGAGAGCAGATGTGAAATGTGTAGAAGATTATAGTGTGTCTTTCACATGAATGGACAGAGCTGGAAAAACAGGTTTGAAGGTTGGTAATAAGAAGTAGGAATAGTATATGGAACAAGACAGAACCTTAAGGAATACCACTGTTGACAGAGAAGGTGTCAGAAGCCACCCTATCAACAAATGTAGACAAAGAACGATTCAAAGAATAGATAGAAGCGAGTAGTGAAGGTCAAACCCAAAAGTAAAAAAGCTCACAGAGCAAAGTCGCATGCCATACCATATTAAAAATCTTAGACATGTCAATCTTAATTACTACTACTACTACTGCAAGACCTTGCTACTACTGATCCTCACTATTCAATAAACCAAATCACTCCTTTGATAAAAAATGACAAGTCAAAATTATAAATTTTTTACGAGTTCTTTTAAAATACTGTCCTCTAGCGGTAAGTGGCCAGAATTACAAGTTTGCCATTTCACCACATAAAAATAGGTCTTAGGTGGTCAATTTGTTCGATTATTAGCTCGATAAAACTAAATTTAAATTTGTGTCACTTTTCTGTAAAGGGAGCGATATTAAAAAAAATAATATATATATATAGATATATTATCTATATATATATAATATACTATATATTATATATAATATATATAGCATGATATATATTTATATATATATATATATAATATATTATATATAATATATTATATATATTATCTATATATTATTATATTATATATATTATATATATTAATATATATATACGGTTAGTATATATTATATTTATATTATATAATATAGTATATATATTCTATTTATATATAATACTAATTATATTATAATTATATATGAGTATACTATATATATATTATATATTATATACTATTATATATAAGATATTATACTATATATATAGTATATAACGTTTAAATAATATTTCTATTTGTTTATATATATATATATATTATATTATATTATATAATAGATGACCATAAAACGAATTAGCAAATTAAAGAGGAAACATGAGCATTACCACAAGAAAAAGTTTAACTTTGGTTACAGTACAATGGATACAATATTAAACTTACCCATAATAAAATGGAAAGCTTTGAAAATAATAAATAAAAATAAATTTTTAATTATTATTATTTTATTATTATTTTATTATTTGTCTTTTATTAATTATTATTATCTATTATAATTTTTTATTATTTATCCAGCCCTTGTCTTCCCACTAGATGTGGGGTAGGGGTACGTAACATGCACGGCAAATGGAACAGTTAAGCAGAAGAGCACAAGGTAGTAAGGTTAGGAAAGGCCCTCCTTTGCCATCCCCTCCATACCCCATCAAATGAGGAGCTCGTCGCAGTCAAAAAAATATCCACCCTCGTTATTATTATTAATCTACCTATCTATCAGCCTCCCATCGACTCCTCAGCCTTCCCTCGGCTCCCCAGAGACTGGGGGTGGGGTGCAAGCATGCACCAGAAACAATAGTTAAGTAGAACACTACCCAAGTCGACAAAAAATAAAGACCCCTCCCCCTTCAAATCAACCCCTCATACCCTTAAGTGTGAGACTGTCCCAGCCCAAGAATCCCCCCCCCCCCCCCAAGAGCCAAATTTCATCCACAGTGATAGACCCCCACTGTGGCATCTCGTCACTGTCGGGGTTTGTCCCCTGGGTCAGACCCCCAACCAAGCCCCCTCACAAATCTTTGTCATTCAATTCTGTTAGGCAGAATTCTATTCGCTTAAACTTAACTCACATTTCATTCTTTATGATAGACACACTATTAAATTCCACTAGCCAGAAATAATAATCATAATTATTATTTATAATATCCACTGGGAGAGATAAAAATTATAATTTTATTATTATTATTATTATTATTATTATTCTTATTCTTATTATTATTATTATTATTATTATTATTATGTATTATATTTTATTATTATTATTATTATTATTAATTTCCTTATGACCGTTATTATCCTGTGATTTCTCAGATCTTTAAGACTAAAAGGATACAGTATCTAACATGTAAAATAAGAATGGGGCAAGTGAAATTTACAAAGCGATATAAAATAAGAAGTTCTTACTCAGTTGCCTTTTCCTTTTCGGAGAATGCATGAACATGCCGGTCGTAATTTAAGACAAAAGCAATTGGGGCGAGAACTTCATGCATACCCTGAAAGTAGGAGAAATAATGAGTAGCTGTTTTTTATAGTTCTAACAAATCGATGGATAGATATATGAGCATACATTTCCACAAACTAAAAGAGGCATCTGTCTGAGAACTTATGTAAAAAAAATATTTTTAATCAATAATTAAAACTAATTTACTTGAATGTAACAAATTTTCGGATATTTTCTTGCATAGCAAAAGAGGATTGAGACGAGCATTTCTTGTATTCTTTTAGTCTGAAAGAAATCTACTTCAGGGAAAGTCCTTTGCACGTCCAAGCGTATCAATCTCTTAAGTTCAGAATCTTCAAAATATTGATTCCAGGATTTCCTCATTTGTGAAGAGGATTAAATTAATGTTGGGGTCTAAAAGCTTCACTCATTAGACCTGGAGTGACCATCAATTCATGTCTGGTAGACTCGTATCTCTCCCTGCTAGCACGAATGATTGAAAGCCACTACAAAAAGAGATAGAAAAAGTGAAATAAATAAGTTACATTAAAGGTAACTCTCAATAATCTGGTATGCAACAATTTCTTGAATAAAAAATATTTTCAAATGACAAACCAATAAGTGAAATCAAATAAAATGATCCTTTTAATTTGTAACATATGAAACATTTTTTTACCTTTGAAGAATCTGAAGGGAAAATATTGAGAAAGACTCTCCAACAGATAGACCTAAAGCGACATGCAAAAAGCTCCGATCATCTTCCAAAGAACCAAGTTCTGTATTCTTTGATGTCAGCGCATTTGCAAATAGTATCCCCACTTTTCTGTAGAAATTCCGCCCCAAACACTCTCTTTTCATCAATTTGCACTTTGGAATTGTTAACTTCAAAGGCTGTTTTCCTGTCATATCCTTTTTTGTGTCTATACCTGAAATTTGAAAGAGGTAAATAACATTTTAAAAATCCTCTCAGTAAACCAAATAATTTAAAGGTTTCAATAAGTACAAAATTATCTTTAAATTTTGAATAACTAAAATATCTTCCCTTTATAAAACATTAAAAATAAATCAATCATACAGAAAAGAAACAAATTTTTAAGTTATTTCTATGAAAACCTTTACTTGATTCTCAATTCAATAAGCAAACTCATCCTTAACTGGAAATTAAATTAAATTAAATTGACCACATTCGCATATGTTCCATTTTGATTTAAGATAAAATTAAAAAAAAAATCCAATGTATACCTTCAACGTCTGGCTGCTGTGCAACATCAATACCTATGGAAACTTTTCGAGAAGGAATGCGAGAAGCTGGAGAACCAAGCTGTTGCAATGGATCTATATAAAAAAATAATAAAAACAAAAGAACAAAAATGTAAGAAAAGTAAAATTGGCAGTGAAGATTATAAATATATGAACAGTGAAAGTAAAAATTAAGCTAAATTCACTTTGCATGTACAGTCTTGTATGTAACAATGTAAACCACATTAAGTATTTGGATGTTAAGAAAAGAAAGAGTATGATGATGAACATACTTCTAAATCAATGGTATTAAATTATTTATGATACTAATTTTATTCTTGTAATAAATTTTGGTGAAATTTTTGTTGTCTAATAGATATTTTAAATGATGTAAGCTTTTATCATAAAAGCAACTTACCGCAGCTTGTCATACATTAAATAAATTTAGATGTTATCAATTTTAGAACTGAATTTAAGGATATCCCTAGATTTAAGAAAATCAGGTAAATTATTTGACTGTCATTTTATTAGGTTAAATCATACAAAATGGTAGTAACATAAATAAGATGTTTACTGACTAATGCTGTAAAGCAGCAAAAATATGTAAGGACCATGTTACCAAATTCATTCAAGCACTTATAAGTATTAAAAACGAGAAAAGAAACATGATTTCTACGCTACCAGTTAATACTGGGAGAACAATGAGGTTTACTGCAATGCTTCAAGGTACACCTGAGGAATATGTGTAATCATACCTAAATACATTCTTAAGAGTGAGACTGCCAAGGAATATTTTATACTCAAATAATTTAATTTGAAAGTAAAATTTCTAGGAATGAATACTACTAGTATACTTGGCTTATGTAAAGTCCTGTTTTTTTTTTTGTTTGTTTTTTTGTTTTTTGTTTTTTACCATTTTGCACTTGTAGCATTAATTGCATGTCTTGAATAATATTTTTTAGGTTAGAAAATTCTGTATGAAACATTGAAAGTGGAAGAACTATATAATACATCCTATACACTGCAGTTTGTCAGCTTCTTTTTTAAAGTTAAAAGGGCATTCAGGATAGCTAAGAGGGTCAATAAAATTGTATTATATATATACAAGACCCAAAATCCAAACATAATCGGTAATGATTGAAGTTTCTATGTTCCTCTTGATCTCTCATGAGAAAGTTTTCACACGAGAAGAACATAGGTAAATGTTAAGTACTAATTCCACAGATACCTCTTGTCACAGCTAAGAGTATGAAGAGTAGACTTCTCAATGACACTACATTGGCCCACATTAGTTTATAGGGTACAAGATGCAGGCAGTCCTACTTTATCCTACTTACTATAACTAACATTGGAAATGCATTTTTGAAATTTGGACCATTTTTGAAAGTATATTCTTCGTATGCCAATAATTTCCAGAGATCACTTGAAATATTGCAGGTAAATCAGTTGTTAAGAGCCAAAATCTTTTATCTCTGACACTGAGACGAGACCAGAAATTCAGGCAAAACTTTCGTCATTATTAATTACTCCCATTCAGAGAATACTCTGATCTGGCATGCTCCTTAAAGAATTCTCAAATATTCAGATATTTCAGAAAGCTCTTCATTATTATATTTATTTATTATTTTATTATTATTATTATTATTTTATTATTTTATTATTTTATTATTATTTATTTTGTCAAAATTGTTTATATTTTTGCTTTTTTAGCCACTTCAAATATGTGAACACAGGAGGAATTACGAGTGTCAAAACGTGTTGGGCCATTTACCCAACCCTTTCCTCCCTTTTGGTCAGGAGTCGTGGGAAAACACAGGTTAAATTTCCTAATTCCAAGTTCTACACATTGAAAATCTTTTCTGATTCTCAGAGTTCCGTCGTTTTTGAGCGTCACTGGAACCCTTTGGTCTGTGCCAATTCACAGTCCCTCGCTTTACTGCCAGACCAAAGTTGAGGTTCTTATGGTTCCCTCCATGTGGGTTGTTCCTGTAACGAACGGGCGATGGAGGAGAACAGGCGGTCACACGGGGTGTCGGTGCCAATACTTCTTCTGCTTTGCGCCTGGCATTTCCTGCTACAGATGTCTCCTTCTTTGTGGCAGGGCTTTCCTCTTGGCTGGCATCTGTTGGGTGGAGGGCCTGTGGCGCAAACTTGTGTGATGTCAAAACGTCTTGGCGGTGGTCTTCCTCTAGTAGGAGTCGCGCTCTGGAGGTGGTCTGGATCGTTTGCATCTTGGTCATAAATCGTCACCATGGATTATGTGTGGATTTCCCCACCTGCCTTTTGCTCTCCAGTTGTCTCTAGTCATTCATCTTCTTTTTGGATTGGTTGTCATCTCGCCCTTAGAAGCAATTTTCTGATGTGCTAAGCTTTACCTCTTTCAGCATCGCCTTCAGCATTTCTTTCCGCATCATCTCATTTTCGTAGTGATCGCGTTTTGGCTTCCTTTTGGAACTATCTGTATAAGATCTAATCATCTCAGCCTTGTTCCTTTTTTCTTCGTTAGGATTTCCCCCTGCCGTGTAGTTTTGACTACCAGTATAGCCGCAATTCTTGTTGTGCTGTGGATGGTCCCAGTACTCCACTCCAAAAAATAATTTTATTATTATTATTATTATTAATTATAATTTTGGTCGTCAGCACCTTATCCAACATGACTGCAAGGTGGTGTAAGCTGAAGAAAGTATTTTTAATACACTTGCAATTGAAGAAAAAAATGGTAGAAGGGAGTTCACTTTCCAACATGAGCATGCAAAGAAAATCTTCAAATGGAATAGCTGGGATGAAACTTTATCTATCGACAAGAAATCACTTATCACACTCTTTAATTTTTAAATTCCACATCGTATGTTTTCTATTTAAAGTGAAAAACGTCTATTACGGGTATTTTCTTTTTTCTCTACAACTTTATTTCTAAAATGTTATTTGCTTATTTTATATTACTGAAAAGAACTGAATCAAAAATTGTTTTACCACCTTTTAACTTATTTAAAGCATTAATTTTCTTTCAAATTTAAAATTTTATAATTGAAATTGCAAAGTGTTTTCTTTAGAGTTAATGAATTCCTCTCATGTTTCATTAAATGAGAATCATTTCAAGATTTCTTAGTGTTTTCTTCCCTTTCCTGAATTTCACTTTATTTTTGTGTCTTGGTAAAATTAAAAAAAAAAGCATGCAAACCTTCCAACACGGTAGTTTAATATTTGTATTTTCTAGATGAGTAGTAATATATGAATTATATTATTTTATTATATATATATATATATATATATTTGTAGTTATTAAAAATCGAGTATATATTTAAAAAGAGTAATTTTTATAGATATAAATAAGATAGAAAAATATATATTAATTTATTTATATTTCAGTTAAGAGCTCTAATTCAACTAAAGCTTTTTATATGTATAACTATTTATATTTAATTATATATATTTCTATTAATATATATATTCTTTATTGTATATTTTATATTACATATATATTTATATTTTATATAACTATTAATTAAATTTTATTTATTATATATATATATATTAGCTATTAACTACTATATATATTATATATATATATTTTTATTTAATTTTCTTATTATATTATTTTATATTTCTTTTTATGATATATATAATATATTATTATTATTATTTATTAATTATCTATATACGAATCTATAGAACAAATCTGACGAGGAACTTACCTAAAAATAGTGGTCTGTGGATGCAAGGTCGAGATTTATCCTTTAGTAAAGGTATGCGGCAAGAACTAAAGGGGAAATAATGCATCTTATTTTATTGCATATTCTTGATGTTCAACTTTTATGTTAAATGCCAAATGAAAAGAATCCCTCCCATGCCCTGAGTACTCAAAATTTTAAAAAGTTGTATTGATGATATATTGTGCATCTGTACAAAAATAATTATATCTCAACAGAACAGAATTATTATTTATACAAACTTAATGTTACGGGAAACGTTACTCATTACTTGAAACCGTTTTCTTGCGAAGTGGAGAAGAATCTGCTTAATAAAAAGTTCCCTAAATTTTGTATCGGAAAGCCAGGAGAAAAGTCCCATTTTTAAATGTTACCCATCCCATTAAATAAAATTCTTTTTACTTATAAGCTATGACAAGTAGTGACGTTATTACCAAGAATTTATCCAGGGGCAGATATTGAACACCAATAAGAATTGGGAATAGAAATTTAGATGAAGATTTTGGGTCAGAAGGGATTTCATGAAATTTTAGCTAGTTATGGGATGTTCAGAATCCCTGCCACAGTTCAATTTGATTGTTCCACAATTTTTTTAGAAATTGTATGAAATTATGAGGAAATTGTAACCTTGTCACAGAATTTTTTTGGGGTACATTAAAAGACTACCTGCTTCATTGACTGTTTTTTACTGAAAATAAAATCCGTGATTGTTCTGGTATTGTAGGTTCAGTTTTGATACCATTACCCATCGTACATGCGTAGACACACACCTCCTGCTCTGCGTAAAGATATTATATCATATACACTCCAATAAGGAAAAATGGTGTTAATGTATACTATCTACACAGACTCCTCCGAGTCTCTCCCAACGCCATATATATGTGCCAAAAATTACAATTGAATAGGCGAAAACAATAAAGATATAGCTACGGGTTTTTTTCATTTATGAATTGGTAAAAAAATTAAATCTTTTTTTTCCATTTTCAACTTAATGCGTGTGGCAAAATGGATTTATAACAGAATGGGTTGTTAAAAGAAGTTTTTTTTAATTTTAATTTAATTCATTTTTAAACTACAAGTTTTTTTTAAAAAAAGAGCTTTAGATTTGCAAATATTGTTGCTGTTATACAGTTAATTTATTTACATGTATATTAAATGGTTTTAATCTTACAGTAGCAGTAAATTCTGGTACTATTGACTTAATAATCTTTATTAAATTATATTAATATATATATAAATATTATTTATATATATATAAAAAATAGTTTACTTATTTTCTTATCTTATATTAATTAACTAATAATAATATACAAAAAGTATTTTATATATATATCTCTCCTTTTTGCGGCCTGCGTCTATATAGATAAAGTCTGGTGGAGTATCTTTACCTCTCTTCGACACTGGTCGTGGTTAACAGGTTAATATATAGCCAAATCTAGCCTTTATGGCCTACTATGAACGAGTTTCTCTAGACTCCCTCCCCGTCCGCTTTGTGTGCCGCATGACGTCCGACGGAGTCCTGATACGTCATTTATTTAACACGCATATACTGTTAGAGGTCGTTGTGTAGGTAGAGAATGGGTATAACCCAAGTGCAGCCCTGAGTTGATTTGTGTGTGGTGAAGAAGTGTGATGTATTGAGTTGATTTTATTGTGTTGTTAATCCCACAGTGAGGGGTTTTTAAAATGGTCTCTTATCCCGTATCAATTTGTTTATAATTTAAATTAAGGTTAGTGGAGTAACTTGGTATAGTAAGTAAGAGGAAATGAGTAATAATGGAAGGAATGTTGTATAGAATATATAATATAGGTGTATTAAGATAAAGTGTTAGTGAGTTTAATAGTGAACGGTTAGTATACTAAATAAGGTGATCTAGTATTTAGAAGTTGATAGCAGTCAATCAAAATGTGGTGAAGTTGAAAATGAATAATTGGCAAATGGACGGCAGAATGGTTGCAGTGAAAAGAGTGTGGCGTGTGCCTAATAGGAAGTAAGCTTGATAAAAAAAGAAGCATTCCATACCTGGTCAAAGGCTTTTAAGCAAAACGAAGATGGTGTAATGTTAAAGCAACTGATGAGTTTAAAAGAAAGTGCTTGGACTTATAAAGTAGGGAAAAGGATGATAAGATGAGTGTAAGAGAAAGCGAGGTAAATGAAAGTTTGAAGGGGATGAATGGGCAAATAAAGATAGAGCTTCCTGGAAGGGAGCAGAGAGTTAGATTAGAATAGGGGAAATGTGGATATGATAGGGATGGTGTTTTTATAATGATGAAGGTGTGAGTGGGTGTGGAAGAACATTTGAAACATTGCTATATATTGGCAGTAATTGAGGTGAAATGGAATGTAGTGTTGAGTTTGAAGGTCAAGAGGAATAGTTTCTTGGGGAGATGAGAGTTCATTAGAAGAGGAGAGGATGTATGTTGGGTGAGAAAGTTCGGATTGGTAATACTGCAGTTAGATGAAATTATGGTGAGATGATAAGACGGAGGCAGATGGTGATTGATTGGATACTTGAGTTGTGTAATAGTTTATAGAGGGTTTTAGAGGGTGGAGGAGAGAAGTGAATGTACTTTTATATATGTAGGGATAAGGATAGTAGATACTGAGGTATTTAGTTTATTGAGTGTTGTAGGGAAGTAGGACCGCGGGTGTCAGGACGGGGGAAAGGACATTATTAAAGACGACAAATCAGGAAAAAAGGGTTTTTAACCCGGGGTTATGTAATGCCTTATGATATGAGGATATTTACTATGTTTTTTAATATATTTTAGTAATAATCTTTGTTAATAAATTGCCTCATTGTTATGTCACTGATAAGTTACTGAAGAAAAATTTTTTTATCAAATTTTACTTAGATTGAATTTTGAGGTATTTTATTAAAGATTAGAGTATGTTGCTATTTTAAGAAAATTTAGGAGATTAGAATAAAAATTATACTCAAATCAACTCTAGTATATGCTGGAAGAATATATAATTTATTTGTTATAATATATTATAAAATGTTATTAATCTCTTAATATGAATGTAAAATTAATATTCAGTAATTTATATTACAACCCGTTTTTTACTCTTTTTACTAATAATATTATTTAATTAATGAATATATATTTATTATATTATATCTAATATATTTATATTTATTATAGTATTATATATATATATATCATTTGAATATATATATATATATTATATATTATTAATTTAATATATTATATATTCATATATTATATATATTAATTTATATATTTATTATATTATATATTTCAAATGTATAAAATTCAGATAAAAAAATATTCTTCAAAATTTTATTTGTAATTTCATATAAATTTAAATTTGATTTTAATAATTTATCTGCATTTTTACTCACATGGCTTTAGTAATTTAAAAGTCTAAACTCTCCATACCTAAAACTATCTCTCCGCTTTTCTCATCCTCGGATATTGAAAGTGTTTTCCATCGATAAATTATTTTTTATAGAAGGGCTCTCTCGAGTTCCAACGGGGGACAGTGAAGGGGGACTGAAGACCCCCGTCGTCCACCGGAGTAGGTAACTGAGTAGAACCCCCGACTGATCTGCATCCTCTTGCGGTCTATGTTTTGCTGGCGTATTTTCGTTAGGTATTTAAAATTAAAAGGGAAACTAGCAATTTATTTGTACAATTTATTATCTTGCATTCAAGATTAATAGACTTAGAGACACCCTTCCATTTTTTCATCCATAGGTTTGCAAAATTGTCTGTAATAATTGATTTCTCTCTTGACATTCATCCTATTTTTTGGCTAATAAGAGTAAAATTTTTTCTTTTTATGATATAAACTTAATAAAATATGATCAGATTTTAGTCAGCGTGACCACCTTAGGGTTTATATACCTTTTTTGATGGTTAGATGTTACTTCTGCAATTTCTTTTATTCTAAATGTAAAATTTAAAATTTGTTAAAGTATAAATTTTATATATATAATAGAAATAATATTAAATTTTTAGTTAATCACTAAGAAGAATAACCCGTTAAGTAACCTGAGAACTATTAATCCTAGTAATAGTGGAATTATGTATCATCTAGTATTATAATAATAATATATATAGTATATATATATATATATAATTAAATATATATATAATATATATATATATATATATATATATATTTATATATCATATATATATCATCATTATATATATATATTATATATATATAGATATATATAGTATAATATTTTATATAATATATATATACGTATACTATATAGATATATAATATATATATATATATACTATATATAATTATATATATATAATATTATACTATATATATAGTATATATATATATATATAGATATTATATATATATATATAAATATATATATATAATATATATATATTATATTATATATATATATATAACGGTATACGTATACTATTATATATAATATAATACTATATATATATATATATAATATATTATCATATATATAAATATTATAATATATATATATATAGTATTCCATATATTATATACTATATATATATAATATATTATATATATATGATTTTATAAGTTACCATAAAAATATACTTTCATTTGGAAATTAAAAATTAAAATTTTCAGATTTTGGCGGACTAATGAAAAAAATGAAATGCTGTCACGTTGTTTTCTGAAAATCTACGGCCTATAATACAAGGTGCGGCAGAGCCAATTGAGCGTTTTGGTTGGTCACTGTGTGGAGGGTGAGTCGGGGGAGGCAGATGCTCGCAGTCTCGTTTTCTTCCGCTAACATTCCCATTTTAGTATCGAAAATGGTGTGGACGGGAGTGCATCGCGGCATTGCTTTTGCCGTGAGAAGCTTTATGAAAACAGCAAATTCTGTTATCGCGACGCAAAAGAGCTTTTCGGCGACGGTTCAACATTCTGCGTAACGATTCCGGTTCCTCAAGCGAAACACAATTCGGTTCCTGCGATTAGACAATGTAGAGTCAACTGTAGTACACTACGAAAAACAGTAACACAGGCCGAGCGCAGATCCACCAGAACATCAGAAAATGTGGAGCGAGTAAGAGCAACCGTAGTGTACGTCTCCTCGACGTTCTTGTTCGACGGCATGCTGTTGCTATCGGGAATATCCGACCGCAGGTTGAGCAAGGATTCTGGCATATGGAATTTACATTTTCCATCCATGATAAAAGTAGATGACGAGTCAGAATTTGAGCGCAAATAGATTAGTAAAACGCGAGATCTGTGTGCGCAAAATGCTTGCCACAGATACCCCTCCTGAAGGCAGCCGCTTTCTCAGTAGTGGACCGAGCACCAATCATTCACCTGTGTGGGGCTGTCAAAAGCAAAATTCCGCTACTGGGCATTAAATAAACCCCCGAGTTACAGAGAAAAGGCCCACAGTAAACATTCTTCAGAAACTAACGGTTATGGTGTTGCCATATAAACGTTGGTATTGTTACGCCCAGTCCCTAATTTGAGGAGGAAGGAGTGACTTGACCCCGTAATGTTCCAACCTAATATGTCACCATGCTGAACACTTTCGTACATCCAAAAATGGAAGGATTGTTGAGGATTTGGGGTTGGCGGAATTGTGCGTTCAAAACAAGATGGGGCTACAGCTTACACAGCCCGAAACTCACTCAACTGTTTTGGGAAGAATGTTTTCCCGGACGTCTGGCCTCTCTGAGGGGTGTTATCAGGGTTGGCCTGCACGGTCACCCTGATTTGAGCATTTGCGATTTCTTTTCGTGGGGATATCTGAAAGAAAAA
>JABUQX010091158.1:0-27500 GCA_015478945.1 Trachelipus rathkii
TTATTGAAAACCATATAGTCTACAGAGGGAAATTTTTTAAGGCTTCTATGCGACTCTGCATTTGTATATTATAGGAAAGTTTTCTCCGCATCAAAACCCTCAGAAACTTTTTAGTCTGTAAACACCTTGACTACTTATACATGCACACACACGCACACACGAAACACACACACACACATTGTATATATATATATATATATAATATTTAAATATATAATATATATATATAATATATATTATATATATTATGAATATATAATTTTATATATAAATATAAATTATAATATAATATAATAGTATTATATATAATATATATATATATAATATATATATTATATATATATATATATTATATGTAATATATATTATATTATATATTAATATATATATATATATATATATATACAAAAAGTGGAAAATAAACTGACCCTAACACACTGAAAATTATTTCAGGCCAGAAAGTAAATTTTGAAACATAAAAATTCCAATATTCTTATCCATTTTCTTGTGAAATATATTTTTAAAGCTAGTTTATTGCTTGCTGCTGCTTTCCATTTAAAAACTCAATGGTATAAGATTTTAATTTGCTTGAGCACATATTTATTTAAAGAACCACTTATCTGCTTTCGGTTTATCCACTAGTAACTTTAAATTTGTTAATTTTTATTATATTATATATTAGCTCTTCAAAGCACAGGGATTTACTTTGGCAACATTCTATTTTGTAAGTTTAAGGCACCAGTAGTATATTATGATTTATGACGAATTAACATCGAGCTTGTTTTTCATATCACTCCATTATCTGAAAGCTATGTGGTAGCTCTGCTTAAAATCTTAAATGCTTTTACCTTCAAAGAATATTGAAAAACATCATCAGTGAGTGAAAATGTTTTCTTATTTTCAGAGCAATCTTGTTCAACAATATTAGAATTAAAAATATCTAAAAATATCTATATATTATATTTATATATTATAGAGTATTATTCTTTTCATATGATTATTAGAATTAAATCTTTCGCATCACTCGTGATAAAGCATATCACATCAACTCTATACGTTTATACCTATTATGATTTATTATGTTCTATATATGTTATGTTATCTTATGTTATAGTTATTCATTTATTGTTATTAGTAATATTTTGAGTATTTTCATTTATTGTCAGACATTGTGATAAAGGCTCACATTATCAATCTCTCTAAAGAAGTTTCTAAAAGGTTGGGTGGGTGGTTCTATAAGGCACTTCACGTAAATCATCTTATCTACCTCCCCCTTTTCCATTTTAGCTTTGAGTCTCTTGTGTAATAAAAAGGAGCGTTGTATCACTCCATATATTGTATGGTTGCTACTGGCATTCAGAAAATTGGGTTATATTCGGTGGCTCTTGGTGTCTTTTTTTACCTCAAAATAGGTTATAAGACATCTTTTCACTTATGCCTCACTCGAAATTGTTCTTTCGTCCGTGTTTATTGTATCATTCGCGCAGTCAGTCTCTCTACTCTTGTTGTATGGTGATGTTGTGAGTGAAGTAGTGTTTGTGTATGGTTTTGATATTACCTATTTTAAATTATTCCAGATATTTCTTTAATCTACATCTGCATGAGCTCTCTGGGCTGTACTAATCTACTATACTGATTGGCATATTAGACATATTACATTAAACTATATCATGCATTCATAATATACATATATACATATTAACTGCATACATATAACATATAGCATAATCATACAACATCATACATAACATTACTAATAATACATACATACTTTATATGAACATAGTTAACTTTAACTAATTACATTACATTACATACATACATTACATATACATACATTCATATATATTGGATTGAATTACAAGTATATTTATACTTTTTTTCTTTTGATATTCATTACTAGTGGTAAACTCCTCCTTTGTTAAGAAATTTCTCATCATGGATGATGACTGTCTCTCCAACGTAGATTTCAATCCTCTCTTGCCAAACGCTGTTTGACCTCAGTGACTTAGTCAATAAGGTCTCATTTCTTAAATTGTGTTAATGATAAAAGTAATGAAGCATCTCATTTCATTCTTCAAATATATTTCTCCGAATACTTTTTCCATTTTTTCCATTTTTATTTAATAATGAATGATGATCAATAGGAGATTTTTACTATCGTGATTTTTCAGTTTTCAGACTGGTGGATATCGAATTCATTGGACGTCCGCGTCTCATGGTTTATATTGACTTTAATTAAATACAACTATATGATAACAGTTAGAGTACTATTTATAAGCTTTTCACTTTTCAAGAGGTGTGTTGTCGGGGTCATGTGTTCCATTTAAATATTTGAGTATAATTTGTAAATTTTGGAGGCTTCTTACAACTTTTATGGATTAAGGGAATTGATGTAAGGCCACTCATGTTCTATTATCAACATTGAATATGATTATTTTATTACCATTAATATTTATCAGTATATGTATTTTGCATTTCTATGTGTTTTGTTATACAGTTTAATATATTTTTCAGTTTAAGCTATATTTATAATTAATAGTAAAATCATATAAGATCAATGAAATATAAGTTTATAAGGTTTCTGCTAATTGAATTGTATTAAAGCAAAAACCGTCGTCAGTTGATGACATTTTTGAGTACGACGGATGGATATGATAGTGTATGAATTGATAATCACTATTTAATAAATGATAATACATAAGTGACGCAACTGAGTTCTATCCCAGTGGAGAGATATACTTTCTTGACCTTTACTCGATCTATTTAACTTTAATATTTAATATATGTTTTACTAAGTATAGTAGTGTGTTTTATAGTTTTCAACTGGTCTTCTGTATAGATTAAATATCTATTATAGTAATATATATTTATATATATTATATATAATATTATTTAATTAATATATATTATTATTATATATATATTATATATATATATTATATATAATATATAAATATTTAATATATATATATATATTATATATAGTATATATTAATATTATTTATTAATATAATATATATAGTAATATATTTATTATATTAATTAATATATATATATATTATATTTATTATAACCAAAGTATATTAATACATATATATATATATATATATATATATATATATATATATAATATTTATATAATAAGTATAATTATATATATACATAATTATATAGTTAATATTTAATAATATAATCATTGAATATATATATATATATTATATATTATATTAATATATACAAGGTCATTCAATCTTCACAAACTCATCAGGTGTACTTATATACATGTCTCATATTCTTCCAATATTTCTGTGTGGGTGTTAATAGATAATAGACACATATTAATTTCTACTCCTAAGGTTATTCCTGATAAATATTTAGTAACTTTACTATTATATTATTTATGTCCGCTACTTTATGTGTACTCTTTGTCTATTATCGTAGAGATTTAGTTCTATCTATTTTTATTTTTTTATATAACGCATATGGCATTTATTATATTTTATTGAATAAGTGTTATTAATACTTTTTATAGCTGTCATAATCAATAGAAAAAGTGAAGCATTACTGCTTGTAAGATAAATTTGATTGTAGAAGATAATTATAATAACTCCCGTTATAGCATTGTTTGTGCTTGGGTGCATGATAATTTTAACAATAACTTGTTATGTGCTGATTGTAATTTTTCTATATTTTATTATCAATATATTAGTTTACTATAACTGTAGGTTAGTATCATAATCTTCAAGAAATTATTCGGTCAGGGATGTTGTTAGCCTTTTGACAAGTACTATTGGTTCCGACAAATAAGAAGGAAATAGAGGAGCCCAAATTAAGTGATATCATCGTTTGTGCCTTCTGGCTTTTCATCGATTTCTGTTGTTTCTTGTTTATATGGAGTTTTTAAAGTTTATTAAACGTGAAGCTTATTATTGTTAAAGTTATTATATTGACCTTCAAGACTGACGTGAAAGGTTCTCAATTTGAAGTAAGAATCAAATAATAATTGAGCAACTATAAATATAGTATTAGCGGACAATACATTTATTTTTTTTTTTTAAATAAATTATTATTATACTATAGATAAAATTCAGCTGAAAATTTTATAATTCAATTATTTAATTACATAATAATCAATTATTATGGTATTCATGTTATTATATATTAAAATATTTTAGGGAATTTTTTATAAAAATTTCTGATCTGTGAAAGAAAGAATGATTAACTTACAATATTTGTGCTATACAATACTACGATTTTGATAAGGAATATATTTAGTGATGGTAATAATGGTAATCCAAGACCTATATGTATTCTTTATGTTTATGTCAAAAAGTCTGGAATAGATTTTGCAAATAGGATATTTTTTCACACTTTTTGTGAGTATTTGTGTATATGTGTGTAAGACGCTTGTCTCTCATCTCTGTTGTAATTTAATGTTGATAGGAATCTTTTTACATTAGTACATTGTATTAGCTACTTGAGTTGATGATCTTTCGAAAGGTTTTGCACTCTTCTACACGATATGCATTTATAATATGAGTGTAGTTTTCAAATTTTCAATAGTCTTACTAACTAACTTTTTCAGCCTCATTAATATATGAGCGTTCAATTATACAATGTTTACAGTTATTCTATAATATACTCGACTTCTTTTGGTTAGCATCTCACTATCCTATAGTTTAATAGACTTCTCTATCCTCGCTTCTCTCTCGAACCTTTCGAAGAAAAATATTTGCAGTGATTGATTTAGTTTAATTAATTTGTCTTTCATTTTTTGTGTTCTTCTTCATTTTTGTATGTATGTCTATATGCGTGTTAAATAGTAGTTTAGGAATATAAAGTATTAATATCATCATACCATTCTCTCTTCTTCTTGTTGCATTCTCTTCTGTGTTTACCTACTTTTACACTTTATTTGATTCATAAACACCTTTAATAGCTAAACCTTTAAAAACCGAGAATTCACACCGTGCTTCATTCTATTCCTGTGTGAATACTCGCCTATTTTGTGCTTATCTTCAAACCCTCTTTGAGAGGTATATGCTTGAATCTTTTATTTATTACATACAATAAGATAACTGTTGCTTATATTTATAAAATCCTTTTAAACTCCTAAACTCCAATAGGAATAATGGAATTAATTATTTCAGAATTTACCAAGATGATTTGTTATAAGTAATAAAATAGTTATAAATGTTATAAATCTTAAGTGCTAATGTACTAAGAAATTAATTAACATATAACATAGCAAAATGCCTACGAGGACAGGAGTCGAAAGTGGTATGAAGTCCTTTTTAATAACCAAATTCTGTCTCTTTCCTATACATGAATTTTAAAATTTCTCTCCTTTAATAAATTTTGTTCTTCTCAACATAAGAGAGCCATTGGTTTGATGCCTTGCTAGATTTAATTCTCAAATTTATAATTATTCATTTCTCATTTTTTTGATATTTATAATAACGTATATTAAGTCCAATAAGGTACTAAAATTCACTCTAAACAAACTGAATATTTCCAATGTTTATAAATTATTAAATTATAATCAAAAAATAAAAAAATATAAACTTGTATGATAATAAATTATTAAAGAAATAGATATCGAACGATTTAAATTTCATTGAAGTAATTTTATAGAAATAAATTAATTATTTAAGACTCCTAGTAAATATTTAATTCATATTCATAAGGTATACGTAAATATACATATAAATTAAAAATTTATAAGATTTCTAAACTTTTATCCATGTGAGTAAGAAAATACGACAAAGTTGAGAAAGTAGTGTCTTGCTTATTAACTTAACGTGACAGCTCACACTCAAAATGAGAATCATGGTGATAAGATAAATTAGTAATCTCTCTATTTTATAGGAGATATATAGTCATCACTATTTCACTCAAACATATTTAATTGATGATATAATCAGATTATACTTAGTATAGATATTTTCATTGTACTGATCCCTACCATTATGTAGAGTTTTAGCTTAATACTTATTGTTTTATATAATTTTCCTAGCAGATTTTTTGTGAATGATAGGTTCCCTATTTAATTATTTTTATAAGTGATATTTATTTAGAAAGATATTTAGTTGCTATAGATATAGCCTCATCACATACTATTAAAATTATATATTTATATATATATATATTATATACACTATATATATATATATATATATATTAGTATATATATATATATTATAATTTATAGTTAATTATATATATATATATATATTTATTATATTATATATATAATATATAATATATATATTATATTATTATAATATATATATATTATATTATAAGTATATAATATATACATATATATAATATTCATATTATATTAATTATATCTATATAATATTAATATATAGATATATATAATAATTATATAATATATATATATATATAATTGCTATTCTGAAATTGGACCAAATGGATATGTACCCTTACCTTTTTCAAAGACTAAGATTCTAAGCCTGTTATACCTCACTTTACTGGTATCGAGTTTACTGTTAATATATTTTAATTATTGTAATTATTATTTTTATTATTATATATTATTTAATTATTATTATTATTATATATTTAATTAATTATTATAGTAGTGATTAGTTTTAATAGTTATCAGTTATATAAGTTTAGTAAGTCAGTAGAGTAAGTAGTAGTTAGATATTAGGATATAATATTATTTCAGAGTAGAAGTAGTAGATATAAGTCAGTTTTTAGTTAAAATTTAACCGTACTTGCCATAAGGCCTAGAACTCAGCCAAAGAATTTATATGTTAATTATTTTAAACTTATGTCCAAGTATATATTGTGTCTACTTATTTTATTACTAGCGGAACGTTACACTAATTAGAGTAGATTTCTATCCTTATTGCTATTGTTTATTTTATTGTATTTATACTAACTAAGTTTTAAATGTTATAATTAATGCTTATTATTATATAGTGTTATTGGTTATTATGATCAACGATTATGTATACTTTTATGATATATTCTATCATCAAACTTGTTTTCGAATTGATAGTTGAGACAATTACTATTTTTTTTTTCTGTTATTTATTTATTTCATAATGATAACATTATTTAATTATTTGTTTTCTGGTATTTATAATATTCCACTTATTTTAATTAATTACATTGTATTATTATTTATTTTAAACAGTTTGTTCGTACTCAATAACTAGTGTTTAGAACTCATAGTTGAACTCTTATACCACATTGTGTA
Source organism: Trachelipus rathkii (assembly GCA_015478945.1). Classification (NCBI taxonomy): domain Eukaryota; kingdom Metazoa; phylum Arthropoda; class Malacostraca; order Isopoda; family Trachelipodidae; genus Trachelipus; species Trachelipus rathkii. The sequence continues at coordinate 7,238 of JABUQX010091158.1, forward strand.
TTTAAGTATATGATGAATATAATATACTTTATTTTTTGATATATTTCTAATTATTAGTAATCATTTGGTTATTTTATTTATGTATAATTTTCTTTTAATATATGTAATTAATACTCTTTGAAAAATCTTATAATTCTTTTTAACTTTTTATCTCTAATCTAGTAAATTTTAACACTATATATAATTATTTTCATTATAACAATTCTTAATTCTTATTCTTTAATTCATTCTAACACCTAGCTACTTACATTCGTAATTTGAAAGACCCACTTACCTCGCTATAAGTATCATCTCTAAATCACTTTAACCTAATTACTTCTTATTACATATCCTACCTATGTCTTTAACTTATATAATGCTTTAATCCTTAATCCATTTAACTATATCCTAATCGATTGTCGTCTTGACTGTATGAGGAATTTTATTTATTTTGTGTTATTATTAGTGTTTGTGTACTCGATAGATGTTGTGATTTAGCTATTAAGTCTTACCTTCATTCTTTTGATGTAATGAGCAAAAAGTTATTATCAGTTTTCTATTTTAGTATTAGTGGTATTTAGATACAAACTGAAACAAAATCATATCAACTTTGATTCCATTGGCCATATCATCAATTATATTTCTCTTATCATTTTATTTTTTATTTCATCTTATTTATACAATATATCCTAAGTTTCGTGCATGTATTACGCAGTCGTTAATAATGCACTTACTACGCAGCTATCTTTACACAGAAATTTAAATTAAATTATATTTTTCGATATTATTTTACTCTATAATGTTGATTATTACTTATTTCATCTTATTGATATTATCGCTCATAAATTAATTTTTAATTTCTTTTCTTATGGTTATATATATAATTTGCATATCATTATCTTATATATAAGTTTCAGTAAAATGTTATCGATTATAAATTAGGATTCTCATCAAATATGTTTTCTTTCAATCAATTGAGTTCCATAAATAGTTTCAGTTGTTCATCTCCTGAGTATGTGTGAGATCAATAATACCATAAATGATTTAATATATAATAATAATAATAATAATAATTAATATTATCATATATTAATAATAATAGATAATAATAAGTAGTTAAATCTGTGTTGTGACAAACTTAGTTTATATAGCTTATTTATAAGTAAAATAAAATAATATAATTAATTACTTGATAATAATAATTAAATAAGTAATTTATACAGAACATTTATATCCAGTATAAAAACATTGAATAAATAATAATAATTATAATTAATTTATATCACTCTCAAAGTCTAGATATATTCAAATTAAGACGACTAGGAGAGGGCCCGATATTACAGGGATACAGTATGTAATTATATAATAATGTATAATATAATTATTATTTATATCTATGTTACAAATTTTAAATTATAATATTTAAATAGTAATTCTGTTTGTAATATTTTTGTAAATATTTAATTAAATTTATAAATTAATTTAAAAATGATAAAATTTTGTATATTTGACAATGTTGAATATTAGATATTATTTTTTTTTTAGTACTTTTATATTATATGTATTATTATATCAATATTTAAATTATTTATTAAATTAATTATAATATTTATAACTATTAATTAATTTTTAATTATTAATATTATTTTAATATTATTATTTTTAATTTATATAAATTTTATTATTATTATAAATTTTAAATTATTAATTTTTTCATTCTTATTAAATTAAATTAGAGAATAATCATAATTTATTATTAATTATATTTATTATATTATTATTTTATAAATTATATAATTTTTATATAATAATTATAAATAATTAAATTTATAAATATATTTTATTTTAATTTTATATTTTTTTTATTTAGTTTATATTTTTAATGTGATTTTTAATCTCCTATTAGATAAAATTTACTTAAGCAAATTGTATAGATAGAAATTAAGGGTATAAGTATATATTAAATAGATAATAATTAAATTTATTATAATAAATAGTATGAATATAATTTCAAAAAAGATATTTTTATACTAATAATTATATATTCAGAATAATATAATAATTTTATTATAATAATCATAATCTAAATATACTTAATATGAATAATGAATATCAATCAAGATAATTACATTGATTAATTCCCAATCACCTTAATAATTTTAGTAGAAAATTTAAATTACATATACTATCTATAGTAAATTATTTAATTATATTAATTATTATTATTAAATGTTTTCAAATTTTTGTGGAATTAGATAATGATACCATGAATTGATTGAAGTTTTTATTAAATATTATATTATTTAATATTTTATTATATTATTAATTATTATTTTATTATATTTATTTATTTATATTTATTTATATTATTTTATTATTGTTTAAATTACATTTTATTTTTATTATTTTTATTCTTCTATGTTATATAATTATATAATTATTATTATATTCATTATTTTATTATTTTTTATTTATATTTTATTTTATTTTTTTTATTATTATTAGATTTTATTTATATTATGTATATTAATTATTTTATTATATATATAATATTATAATTTAATTTATTATTTATAATTTAATTATTTAATTATTTATATTATTTATTATATTATTAATTTAATTTATATTATTTTTTATATTGATAATTATATTATTGATCATTATTATTTATCATTATGCTTATTAATTTATATATATATTAGCTGATTGGTCAGTATTTTGTATGCTACATTATTATATATGTTAAAATTCTGAATATTTATTTTTATTATCTTATTATTTATCATTTTTGATTTTATGTATAAGATGTGGTGGTTTATTAATATATTTTAGTATTATGTATTATTTCATTATTTATATATGATATTAATCTATATTATATATTATATTTATTTTATTATTATCTAATTATAGTAATTATAATTATATCAATATTATTTATTTAATCAATTATATATTATTATTATTTTCATATTACATTGATTCTAACACTTCTTGAGGTTTCCTTTCTTCATACAATTTATCTCCTTTTGAACTCAATCAATAATGTAATAAATAATAGACACTAATGTATCAAATTTTTTTTTATTTTTAAGTTATGATCGTATCATTTTACTCTTCCATTCATGTGATTTAATTCTTTATAGTTACATGACAGTTACTTTCTATTAGCGATGAGTATCGTATTTTCATTATGATCATATTTACAAATATATATTTATAACCATAATATAAAATTAATTTTTGGCACATATTACTATTTTTAAACCATTTGTATTATTTATAGATGTATATTTTATATATTATTTTTTTATATTTATGTATATTAATTAATTGATTTATTATTTATTTTTATATATAATATTTTATTATTAAATATTTATTATATATATATTAGATGTCGAATAAGTTAAACCTCGTAATCTCTTCAAAAACTATATATATATATTATAGTTACCTGGAGATGATGTTGAAATTAAGAGTCCTGTGTCATCATCATAAGTAAAATGATATTGGCGATCTAATCGTTCAATAAAACTTGTCATCAAACCTAATCTACTGATGCCAACCTTAAATTTTTCGCCATCAGTATTTTCTATTGAGAAATCATAGTTTAGTTGATTGCTTTTTGAAGTGAGTCTTTTTTAGTTTGAGAGTATATCCTGAATCTCATGCATTTTACGGTACAGAATTGCTTTAGCCACTGTTGCTGTCGAATGTTGTCGGTTTCGTAGTGTTATCTGTTTTGTGAAATACATCTGGCCCGGTGCTTGGTCTTGATGGTAGGGTTCTTACATTGTACTTTTGAACTTGAAAGTATTATTTATCCTTTTTAGAGATTATCTCTCTCATGTCTTTAGTACTTGGATATCATTTCAGTTTAGTATTACTTAGATTGTGCCATATCGCCCTACCCTAATACTCATATCGAAAGAGAACGTTGTAAATTGCCCACTAAAATAATAGCAGAGACTCATCGATTTAAAATATGACCTGTAACGCCTGTCATTATAGTAGAATTTCTTTCTAAGAGGATGCGGATTTCTTTTGTGAACAAATTGTTGTCGTGATGTCATATTCTTTTGTGTTGGAGGCAATTGGTCTTGATGTTCTTTTGTGTACGATAGAGTTTATATTGCATTATCTTCTCCAGCTCGCACCAATTATGTAATGTTAATTGAGTATTCATCAAGTCGACGGACTTTCTTATTATGATCATCCTATTCTATAAAGTGCAACACGATTTTTGTAGGATAGGTATTGGATTCCCTCAAATCGTGTTTTCGATTCCGAAGCACTCATTTTAGATCGATTGTGGTTGTAGGTATATAACGATTCGAGGTTTTTCGAAGACTTTTTTGCAACATGGTTATTCATTTTTAATATCTATTCAGAAGGGGTACATCTTTTAGCTTTAATTTTAGAGTGCCATCTTTACGTGTATCAATTAATTTATTTTCATCCGTAAGATCGAGCGTAGTGGGGTTTGATACCAATTCTATAAATAGGAACTAAACTCCAAACTGTTCGTAGGTCCGATTAACGCCTTTCTTTTTAATGACAATTTTCACTGCCTTAGGGTTCGATATTGTTGTATTCTTAATTCCCACGTTTATAGTACTTAACTTGTTCCGTCCAAGATTGTACTATGTCGCGACCGGTAGTCACAATACTTCAAGTAACTGCTTTTTTTTTCCTTTACCTCTCGTAGCTTTAAATATTTTTTCAATTTATTCACTTCAATGTTCAATACATTTTTCTCAACCTTAATTTTTGGTATATTCCTCGGATTAAAAGCATCTCGGCTCGTTTTTTAATTTGTTTTGCGCAGGATTCAATATCTTCTTTTAGATTATATAACTTTTTAATACTTATTCCTACTGAGAGCTGCAGGATGAAGCTCGGATATTTGATGGACTTTTAAAATATGTCTATTCCGTATAGTTCTCAATCGCATAAGGATTCGGAATTATCTCTTCCTTTTTGTATTCTCTAGCGCCATTTTTTGTTCTGTCTTGTCGGAAGTTCGAAACTCTTTAAATAATCGTTTTGACGAGCAACATGATCATTCCGGTAATATCTTTTTATTTAGTTTCTCTTGTTCTAAACAATTCATGCGTTCCATACCGTCTGGGCTCTAGGTGTTTTGGACATCTTTCTAAGGATGTTGACTTTATAAGTTCTGAATGTGTCAAGTACCATATTTTTTAGTTGAAGGTAGGCCCCTCAAGATTTCGTTCACTCATGATATAATAGTCTAAGTATCTAGTTTCTTTGAAGTATCTATTTGTAAGAATAATCCTATGCTGCGTTCTTTATATGTACGTTTGGACGTCTTTCAGGCTATGCCTACGGGTTTTTTGTTTATGGCTTGTGTTTACGGAAATGTATTGTATGTAGCTTATACATACTTCCCAAGACTTATTTGTGAAACTGTATATTTGAATTCCATTTCCCTTGAATCTGTCCTATAAAAGTGGTAGATGAGGTGTTCGTTACTCTCCCGCTCGTCCGTCTATAATTTTCAAGTGTTACAGCGATTTTTACGGTGCTGACTGTTGTTAGTCGTGCTGCTATATTTAGTTATTTGGCTCACGCACAATGTAATCTTGATCTAGAGGTGTGACTTTTTCGTTCAATTGTAAATACGTCATAAGTGTTGAAAACCTTCATTATATATGCATCTGTATTAAGTATCATCGTTCCTCCGATTAGATTTTTTACCATAGCCCAATTAAAGCGGTCTTTTTTTTTGATTTCGCTTTTTTAGTGATCTTATCCACGAGCTGCGGAGATATGGTTTTTCGTGTAGCGTGTAGGAAATATTTTTCTTACAGGTTTATGTGCTAGTATATATTGCTGTCATTGCTTTTTTGATTCCTTTTTTTTGATCAGTATTTTGATTTTGGCTCTCAACATCTCTGATACAAGCATTCTCTCTAAATTTGCACTTCGTTTAAATCTCTTTTTCTCTCATAATATCTCTGCTTTCTTTTTCTGAATTCGATTTTATTTAAATAAAAAGTTGTTAACCTTATGAAACCGCAAAATTTCCAGAGTCCGGTCTCGATTAGAATGAAACTCTTATCTACTACCTTTTCCTCGCCTCCATGTTGTCTTATGACACACGTGTATGCGTTCTAATAACTTATTGTATTTTATAATATATATATTATTATTTATGTATAAACTTTATTTATTACTCATTGTTTATTTTATACATCTCTTTACTATATATATTATATTTATATATATTTATATTATTTTATTCATATATACGTGGATATATTTTTTGTAATATTGGTCCTTATGATTTTGTCACCAAAAGATCGTCGTTTACTTTTAGTGTTTTTGCTTTAAGTGTATAAATGAACGTGTTTTTGACTCAGCTATTAAGTTAGAATTCAGTTAACAATATGGTTGATTGGCATTGACTATACGCTTTATTCATTTTGTAATTTCGGTTATATTTCGAAAGCAGTAGAATTATTTTTTTCGGAAGTTTTAAATTTTGATGCTGCTTTTAATTATTTTTGTAAATTACGTGCATATTAAGTCATTATTCAAAACATCTATGGTATTATTATTATTATATATTTTTGCAATCGGTATTTTTTGATATACGGTTTTGTTCATACAGCATTTTAGCTGTTTTTGATTTCTTATTTTTATATTATTATTATAATATTGATTGGCCATTTGATTTAAAGGTATTTTCTCTAGGATTTAACGCTATTTTTATGATATCACTATTTATTTTAGATCGTATTTTTTGATCGTTTTTTAAATTAGCTTTTTATGATCTGGACGTTTTTGATTCGCATTTTTTGATATTACGGATTATTTTATCAAACAATGGGATAATATATTATTATAATAGTCTAGATTGTTTCTTCCAGCATTGACATGCTGAGTCTGAAATCGTGAAAATCAACAATAACTCTTAAAATTTTGAATGCTTGCTTTGATCGCTTTTTGATCAAGAGTATTGGTGTTTTGGTTTCTTGTTTCGTTCCTCCATTGGGTGTTGAAACTCTGCTTTGTGATCGGCTCTTAGCAATTTTCTGATGCGTTGTTCGGAGTATCATGTGCCCTGATGGACTTGAAATCAGTGTCACCTTTGGCGTACGGGGAGCTCTTATTATACTAAGAGTCTGTCTGACTCGCAGATTGTATTCTTTAAGATACATACTTCGGATTGTTGATTGCCTGTAAAACACTCTTTTGATTTTCCTGAAGCTGTTTTTTTTCGATTCGGGTTTGATATTATATCTATGATTCGGTCCATTTTTTGACTAACCTAGTTTTTATTTGAATCTCCATGTGGGTGCGTGTATCTGCAGCTCTTACGTTTTAGGGATCATGCTTACTATGTCAAAGTCGCACATTATTTTGTATTAACTTTTAGATCTAATTTCAATCACTTCTTTCTAAAGATCGGTTTTTTACGATTCTGTATGCTCCCGCGGTTTCATATTCAAAGTTAATTATGGGATCTTATTTATATATTTCTCGATACATAATCCAAAGCATATGTGCTAGATTTAGCGTACTTCTTATGAATGCAGGTACTCTCCTCCTCTAGGTATATTTTTGAATATGTGTATACTTACCATTTTTCATTCAAGTATTTACTATATACATTCAGGAATACCTAATACATTATATCGGATTTTAGCTGGGGAAATACGTAGGGATGGATGTAGATTGCAAGTCTTTAAGATCTAATCAATTTGTTGTTGGCAGTCCGCTTGGTATATAAGAGCGATGCTTTTTGTATATATCTGTTAACGCGTCTTGAATTATAGCACTCGCTAGGCACTTCTTTCTCTATTTGGTTATCTGTTCAATCTTATTTTTAGGTATTCATATAAGCTATGTGAAGTAGAGGCTGCTGAGAAAAGGATAATCTCTCGTGTCACAATATTTATAGGATTCTGTTGGTATAGCAACTGTTTGCTTTTGTTTTTTTTGCTCGTAGATAGTGGTATATTAATGTGTGAAGGGTTGTAATCTGTGTCAATTGCTTTGTGGTTTCTTGTATTTATTGAATTTTCGTGCATACTTTTAATCTGTGTATATATAGGGGCGGTGATTGTGGATTTTGCACAGTGTTGCTGGCCCAATAACTGGCACTATAATTTTGAATGTGTTGTCGATATGATGATCCTTGTGGAGGGAAACTGAATTCTGTACAAATCTTTCTCCTGTGTATTTGTAATAATTCCAGAATAGTTATTTGTACTTTCGTCTATTTTCTTTCTGTATCACATTCGGTGGAAGTATACAGTGCAACTCGCTTCTTCATTATTGGGGGATAAAATACCATTTTAGTTATCAGGGGAAAAGCTTATAACGGAGAAGAGTAATTGTAGGAATACTCCTCCTTCCTCTCTTGGTAGTAACTTCTTTTGTTTTTGAATCATTTAAAATGGTGTACCATGTGTGTGTGAGAGTTTTTGTACTATATTGTATAGTATTTGCTAAAGAGAGTGTCGTCACGTATAGGCTTTAGCTTTTACCTCTGAGGCTGCTGTTCAAAGGTTAAGCTATTTTCCTTTTATAAGATTTCGGTTTAACTGACTTCACATGACACATTACTTTGTATGAATTTCTCATCCATTTTCTTTGAATATTGTATCAGTCTTACATCACGACGTATTCTGCTTTCAGATGGTTTTCAATCTTATTAATTTTTTTTAGTGGAGGTTAAATACTGTTGCAACTACAGTAGCATTATCATAATCTTTAAGTTTCTAGTCTGATTGCTCCACAAGGTTTCAATTAAATTATAGAGCTTTCATCACGAAAGAAAATGTAATAAGTAAAACTTGATGATATAATTAAAATAAAAAATTAAGAACTAATGTAGAGGTCGGCACCAATATAACGGATTGTAGCTTATGCAGAAAGCTATGCTGAAGCTCGCTTTTTTTTGAATGACTTTTATGATCGCTTGTTTGTTGATTGCCTTTTTTTTAAAAAACACTCGTATTTTTGATTCAGTCATTTTTTTGATTCGGTTTTTTTGAATCAGTTTTTGTATCGTTTTTTTGATCGGCTTTTTTTTTGATGAAGTCTCAGTTTGATATGGGCCCTATTTGATTCGCATTTTTGATTTGGTATTGTTTCATTGTAATTCGGTTTTTGCATTGCTTTTTGATCGCTTTGTTTTTTTTTTTTGTTTTGATGTGCGGATTTTTCTTTTTTTTTTTTTTTTTTTTTTTTTTTTTGTCTTTTTTTGTTTTTTTTTTGATTCGGTTTTTGTGTTTATTTTTTTTATTCAGCTTTTTTTTTTTAATCACATTGTTTACACTTGATTTGGATCATTTTGATAATCGGTTTTTTTATGTAATTTTCTGCTTTTTTTTAAAATCTACGGACTTTTTTTTTGAGTATCGGTTTTTGACTCGCGGTTTTTTTTCAAAATTTTGTGCTTATTTTTTGATCTGCTTTTTTTGATTCAGGCCATATATAAGTCCAAAAACATCTGGCAGCACAAAACAGGTTGTTCTGTCTGTTTTTACTGTCCGCCGGTAACCCAAAAGGTATTTAAATTTAGCATTTTTTTCTTTTTGGTGCGCGTCTTTCTTTTTTTTTCAATAAAATTGTTAATTCTTTTTTAATATCAAATGCTTTTTTTGAATCGTTTTTGAATCGCTTGTTTACTTTTGCATCAGCTTACCTACATGTTGAGTTGGTCTATCTTGAGATCGATTCGCTTTTTTAATTTCCGGTAATATTAACAGTGATGGCACTATGACCGGGGTGCCACAGGTCTTGGGTGATAAGATACTCCTTAAACAACTTGCAGTTAAAAAAATTTCCGAACTTTTATTAGAAGACTTTATATGAAATAAGCGCTAATTATTTGATCATCTGGATGAAGATATGTTTTACAGCCATTAACCCGCCGACATTTAGTATTCCTTTGACCAATTTTTTTTAAACAGACATAACTCGCAATCCACTCACGTATTCATTTCTTTCGATTATTCCTCAATTAGCTAAAGGGTTAAGTTGTTGACCAATATTTTTCTCATTAAACATTGATTTCTATTAGCAAAACGTTCTATTTTTAGTGTGAGTGTTTCTGGTGGGAATTACGTTCCGCAGGTTTGTGATCATCTGCATATTGTTTTTTTGTATAGGTGCGGACAGGGCAGTTGAAAAGTCACCCCTTCTAGGCGGTATAAAGTGAACTAATTAAAAATTTCTCTCGAAAAGAACCTTATTTTCCATTTATTAAAGGGTATGACGCGTCGTAAATTTTTATAAATGTCGGTAGTGTAGGGAGTAGATCAGTATATTATCAGTTGATTTATTATGCTCATAAATTTATTTTTTTTTCTTTCTTTTTTTTTATCTCTTAATGATTTCATTTATTATTTTTAATTTTTTGATCGCTTTTTGAATGTGCTCTACGTTTAGTAAAGAGTGTGAACATTGCGCTGTTCGCTTTTGGGTTTTTTTATCGAGCAAGCAGCATTGGTTCAGGAGCTTTACTACCGTCCGAAAGCGGAGAGAGTATGCTATACTCCATATCCAAAAACATTGACCTGACCGTGGCATGGCTCTGAAAAATTTGCCGACTGAGCAGACCCACCTACGAGATAGGGTTTTTTTGGAATTGAATTCTTTTTCCACACTCGTTTTTTGATTGCTTTTTGATTTACAGCTTTTTATGGGATCGGGTTATTTTGATCTTATTTTTTGCATCCGCCCTCATTACTCGTGCATTTTCTGAATTCAGCCTGTTTTTGATTGCTTTTTTGATCGCTTTTTTGATATCGATCGTTTTCTGATCACTTTTTGATCGGTATTTGCACACGGTTATTAAAATTTAATGCTTTAATATATTTTTTTCGGCTTTTTTGAATCGCTTTTAAATCAGCTTCAGATTCATGATGGATTTTTGATCGGGTTTTTATCGAGCTTTTTGATCAGAATAATTTGAATTGGCAATTTTGATCGGCATTTTAGACGAATACTCGGGCAGTGTGATTTTATTCTTATGTGTTGGTGAGGAAATTGCGCACACCTTCTCATTAATATTGATCCCGACAGTTCTTTTTTGGTGGTCGGAACCTGTAATGCATCCTGTTATAATAACTTTATTTTCAAAGAGCTGTTTTTGACTTGCTCCTTTGATCGCGTTTTCTACATCTTTGATATTGAATAGGTGTGATTGAATCAGCGTTTTTTTTGTATTCGGATAATTATGTATGATCGTTTAATTTGCATACAATTACACTTATACTTCTCTATTGTATCCATCATACTTTCTGTAGCACATTACCATCTAGTATACATGGATCACAATCTGGATCGCCTGTTTTTTGAATACGCAATTAGGTGTACTAGATTCGTCGGTATTCCTTAAAATTGCGGTTTTGGATGTATTGTGTATTTGATAATAAATCTGATTCGCTGCTGTTTTGTTTGTTTCGTCTTTTATAAATTATAAACGTCACTGGTGTGGTATTATAGTCTTTAGTATGGGTAGGAGAATAGATCAAGCATATCTGTGGTTATACGGAGATCTTATGTGCTCTTTTGGCTATTTACTAAAAGGCTCAAAGTTTTTACAATGTACAAGATAATGTTTTTGTAATTACCATGTATTTTTTATTGATGCTTTCCTAATTTTGAGAAAATAGAATCGTATGCAAAACTTTGGATTCACAAGCCGTCTTGTTTTACCTGAACTACAACTTTTTTTAATTTCTATGGGCATAGTTTATTGTCATTCTTAATTTAGGACTATAATCTAATGATCGTTTTGGATTGCTTTTTTGGGTTTTACTCGGCTGAGAACTTGTGGATTTTAGCAAATTCGGTTTTTTAGATTCGCTTTAAATGTGTATGCTTTTTTTTTTTTGATACGCTTCTTTTTAGATCGAACGATTCTTTTTTGACTGCATCTTCAACGGTTTGATCGTTTTTTGATCGCTATTTAATCGCTTTTTGATCGCTTTTTTGATCGCTTTTTGATCAGTATTTTGATTTGGCATTTGATCGCTATTTTATGATCGGATAATTATCATACAGGATTTTAATGATTGAGCCATTTTGATCGGTTTTTTTTGATCGCTTTTTGATCGGTTTTTTTGATCGGTTTTGATGATTTGATTGCTTTTTGATCGCTGTTTTCATCGTTTTATTTTAACGGTTTTTGATTGCCTTTTTTTATCGCTTTTTTAAAAGATCGCTTTTTGAATAGGTTTTTGATTTTTATTTGATCGCTTTTTGATCGCTTTATTGATCAGAGCTTTTTGATCAAGTATTTAATGATCGGTTTTTGTTCGGTTTATGTTCGCTTTTTGATCGGTATTTCATGCGGGGTAATGATGCTTTTGATGCGATTTTTTAGTCGCTTCTTTGATCGTTGTTTGTTATCTTTTTTGATCGCTCTTTGATTTCTTTTGATCGCTTTTTTTTGATCGCTTTTTGATACGCTTTTTGATCGGTATTTAATCGCTTTTCTTGATTGCTTTTTTGATCGCTTTTTTGATCGCTTTTGATCGGTTTTTTTTGATCGCCTTTTTGATTGCCTTCTTAATCGCTTTTTGATCGCTTTTTTTGTCGGTATTTCATCTGTTTTTGATTTCTTTTAGATCGCTTTCTTTGATCGCTTTTTTTGATCGCTTTTTGATTTGCTTTATTGATCTGCTTTTTTGATCACTTTTTCATCGGTAAATCAATGGTTTTTTGTTGTTTTTTAATGCGTTTTTTTTGATCATCCCGCTTTTTGAAGCGGCTTATTTTGATCGCTTTGTTGATCAGTATAATCCCTAATTTGATTGGCATTTGGATGATGACGGCTGGTTTTAGTCAAGGTTGTTGTCGATCGGTCTTTTAATATTGGCAACAACCCAGTAAATCTTCTTATTTATGGTGGTGCATATTTTTATCGATTTAATTTTATCGCTTTTTAACGTGATACGGATTTTTGATCGCTTTTTGGATTGCCTTTCTTGAATGCTTATTTTGTTCAGCATGTTAAATTGTGAGTGTGTTTAGGACGGCCGGGAAATCGGTGTACACTTTATTTGAACTTCGTCTTCTTCTGTGATCGTGACCCCTATTTCATTGTTTCTTTTGGAACTGCCCGCTTTGGTCTATTAAACTCTCCACCCCGCCGCCACGTGAAAGAGCCAATGTGCTGCTGCGGGATTTTGTTATGATCGGTCATTCCATTGTTTCATTCTGATTAATTTTTAGATCGAGCTATTTCTTGATGCGATTTTGATCGGTTTTTGATCGTGTTTTTTGATTGCTTTTTGTTTGCTTTTTTGATCTCTTTTTTGATCACTTTTGTGATTCGTATTTTCTGTTGCTTTCTTGATCAGCTTCTTTTTTGATGTCGCTGTTTTGATCACTGTTTATCGATATCGGTATTTGATAGGTTTTTGTCGGGTTATTTTTTGATCCAGTTTCTTGATCTGGCTTTTTTGAATACGTTCTTGTTTGATCAGTACTTTTGATTGTCCACTTGATCGCACTTTGATCGGTATTTTATCAGTTTTTTTATATTGGCTTTTTTATCTTAGAGCCTTCTTTTTGAACGCTTTTCTGCATAGGCTTTTTGACCTCCGAATGAGATCATCATCAACACGGTTGTTTTTTTGCGATTTGATCGTGTGATTTGGCTCGCTTCTATTGATAGCTTGTGGTCTGATCCATGGATTTTTGTGATCGGTTTTTGAGTAACGGATTTTGTGATCTTCGCACACTCATTTTGATTTCGTTGCTTTTTTTTCGATCTTATATATCTTTATAATCAGTATTTGTGTACTTGGCTATTGTGTGAATTCTCTTGTTTTTGATATCTGCGCGGAAAAACTTCGGTCGAGCATCAGAACGATTGATCGCTTGTTTGATCCGTCTGGATTGCCAGCGCGTGATCTTTTATGATCGGGATTTCATCGGGTAAGTCGATCTTGCTTTTTGGAATGCAGACATTTTTTTATCAGTTGCGTCTTTTTTGATCGGTTTTTGATTTCTTTTTGATCTTTGTTTGATCGCTTTTTGATTTTGATTTTACCGTTTTGTTGATTGCTTTTTTGATTTTGCTTTTTGATCGGTATTAGGACAATCATCTTTTTTTGATGTAGCTGTGTTTTGATCGCTTTTTAAACGCTTTTTGATGGCTTTTTGATCTGTTTTTTGATATGCTGTTGTATCGATTCGGCTTTCTTTTATTCGCTTTTTTGATTACTTTATTGAACTCGGCTTTTTGATTGCTTTTTGGATCAGCCTTCTTTTCTATCGTTTTTCTGCATACACTATTATATGATCCGGTAATTAGTATATCAACGGAGATTTTTAATATTCGCTTTTTCTTCATAATACGCTTTTTTGATCGGGCTTTTTGATCGCTTTTTTTGATACGCTTTTTGATTTACTTTTGATCGTCTTTTTTTGATCGGCTTTTTTGATCGCTTTAGGTCGGCCATTTTTTATCGGCTTTTTTGTCATTATTTGATTTGGAATCTTGAAGACAGCGTCTTCTCTTTGAATATATACGGGATTATCAGATTAAGAATTCGTTTTTGATTGCTTTTTTAAACTCTCTTTTTTGATGATTGCCTTTTTGATGCGCCCTTTTCTCTCATAGAATCGCTTTTTTTGATTCGGTATTTCAAAGCGGGTTTTTGATCTCGTTTGTTAATAACGCTTTTTTTGATAGTGAACTTCTGTAATTCTTCACTTATTACAGGTCTATTTGTGAAATCTCTGAGACCATATTTTTTGCATTCCCCGATTTTTTGTTGATTCGAGGTGTGTATATTCTACGGCAGGGTGAAGTCGCGTGGAGATTCCTGTTGCACTGCTTTTGGTACCCCCACAGTATCATTCATCGAGCTACCCAACTGACTTTGGAGACCACTGCCGCTCTACGAGGTCCAAGCAGACTTTATATTTTGGACTCGCTGCGTACCACATCTTCCGAACACAGTTGGGAATTAAAAGAATGGATTACTCAAGTTTTACCCTCCTACGTAATTAAATATAGAATAAGTATAATATAATAATATGATATATAGTATACTCCAATAATTACTACCAATATAGAGAAATACATATAAAATTACCCTTAGTTTCATATCGTTACGTGAGGGCATCTGAAGCGGCAGGGTACCGGGATGTGAATCAAACACAAGGACCAATGAGAGAAACCTCGCGCCCACGTGATAACACGATCATCACTTGCAAGCGTATAGTTGGAGCCTACTTCTTTGGAGCGTTCCCCATAGTATCACTAGTTGCGTACCCACAGTTAGGCAAGACCGCATTGCTCTCCGACTTTAGAGCGCTAATAAAATGACCTATATATATATAGCTATGCAGTAGTTACTATTATATAGGATTTATATTACTACCAATAAGATAGTAAAATATATTACTGATATGATAAGTAGTATACTTATTAATTATATATATAATTCGGTTATGTATAACGTCCAAGAGTAAATAACTACTACCCTAATATATATATATATATATATTTAATATATAGTAGGCGCACCTATAATTATATATATGCATCACCGCAATCTTCTTTCCGCAAGAATGGGGCGCAAGGTGCTAGCGTAAACAATGGCAGCCACGAAACAGAAAAGTAGTAGAAGAATATGACGCAAGTCAACAAGTAAAGGCTAAGCCTTATCGCCCCATTTATGACCTTTTAGTGAGAATTCCTCGCAGCCAGGAAATCTACCGCTAGAGCTTCACGTTAGCCTTGTGCCTCTGGGCAGCTGGAGGAGATGAAGAATTAGGGGCTTCTAAGCTTTGAGTGGAACCCTTCTTGGTGTGATCGAGAGGTTTGTATACACCTCGGTCAGCCTATACATTGCTGTGGGAGCAGATGAGGAGTCGATAAGGCGTTGGCGAACGTGATCGGTCACTAAGTGGAGTCTCGCTCTAATGTGGGGTTCATGTGCGGACACGCCCTTCAAACAAAAGTAACCACACCGCCTACTTCGCTCGCTAATCATTAGGCACTCTCTTCTTCTCCCGCCTCTGCCAACTCATTCTCATGCCTCCACGCATCCCTCCACCTTATAACTACTGACTCTATCCACACTTTTTTTTCAGGTTCCCCTCTAGCCGCGTCGCAATATGCCCAGAACACTTCCACCACTTATTCACGATTCAGCTCCTACGAACCGAACTATTATCCCATTATATTTTCCACAAGACCAAACCATCTCCAACGTACTTTCATCTTTATAAATCTCACACCCGTCACGCTCATATTTAGCATTTTGAGGTGCTGCCCTGGTTAACCCACTATCACAACAACCTCTCACAGTAATGCCAAACGGGTTCATATTTATTCTCTCCATATTCTATCATTTTCTCAGCACCTAACACAGCCCCTAGAGGGGTTGTCCATCTGAAGCACATTGCATTTAGATCTATACCTAGGTATATTACCACCAACCATTATAACGTCTTTACTCTATTTATAAACCACTAACAAAGTGAAACGAACACTAACACTTTCATAGTAGACGACGCGCCTAAGCCGCCACTCTCATGGCTCTATGTTCCCTTCTCTACCCCCCAACAGATAATTTAATTGGTTGCACCCGTCCAATCACTTTTGCCCTGTAATTCGCCCTATACAAAAATCTTTCCATAGTTAAGCAACACGCAAAAACATGTACTACCTTGCATTCATTCCAAATTTGTTCCCCTTAAGGCTAATTCATGGGTGTCCCTGATCATACCACCATACATCACCATCCTAAAAGTAGTCTATGAAAAAAGGACGGCTGTATCAAGCTATGTTCTAGACCAGCAGTCTGCACGTCTAATAATAATTACAAGCGACACATGAGGACTAGCATCATTCAGATCACTGTCGAACGTAACGCTTCCGACCGTGTAGAAAAATCGCTTATCTACAGGTATAATACTTTTCAACCCCGCGTCCTTTCCTGTACGAGAAGAACATTGTCTTAGAATGGAGGAATCGAATGCGGATTAGGCCCCCTGAGATTCGTATCGTGTGTGTACGAGCAGAGTGACGTTAAAGGTGCCGGCAGAAGCGAATAAAATGAAAGTACATTGAGACTACATGGTCGCATTTCGGCTCAATAGATGGAGAGGATGGTGAGTCAGTCCGGGGGTGTAAGTGGGTGAAGGCATGGTCGGTAATAGCGGGGCGTGGTAACGTGATTTGCTGGTCCCGAGCCCATCCGTCCCGCACACCCTCGCTGGGAGACCCCCGACATAAGAAGTGCGACTTGAGTTCACAAAAACACGGAATGCCTTCGGCAGCGCGAGAGGCAATGCTGAGTCTCTTGGCACGACCTCCAGACAGAACACGGTGCACAATCAGGCCCACGTCTCAATCCGCGGCGTGCAGGTCTCCTTTGTGAGCGGGCTACTGGTTTCATCGCGCCCACACTGCGGCCAAGAGATATGAACCTTCATCTGACCCGCCCGCCGTTGCTCCTACCGACGCGCTGAGCGCGTCCCGTCCGACCAGCGCCCTCGCTCATGCCGCAATGGCCACACCGCCTCTAGGCACTTATATCTCCCGCCTCTCATTTCATTTGCTCGACTCGCTGGGTTCGAGTTACATCCTCCGACTGACTACGAACTGGCTAGAGACTTGTGATATTAGCCACAGCGAGGCGCGACACTTCTTCCTTTCGACCACCTTCGCGTGGCATATCTTCCTCGTCGCGTGGAACGTGATCTGCTACCTCATTTTGCCGAAGTGGTTTCCGGGTGCAATGGCGGTCCGTGTGGTCGGGACATGTAGGCCAGATAGTGTCGCCAACTCACATAAGACGGCCTCTTGCGCCAAAGTCGTTAAAGCCAGGTTAGAGAAGGTGAAGGTGAGATGATGACATCTTTATGGTATAATAATATATATAATATGATAACGCGTAGGGCACACTGCGCAATAGTATCTTACTAGTCGGATTGCGATTGGGACTTATTTACACTTATATTATGCGCAGTACATTTATATTAACAGTTTGTATCGGTCGCCGTATATATATTACTGAGCAATGTACATGGCTGCGTAACATATATATCACTATTTTATATAATAGGTAGGTATTATCGGGGAGGCTGGGTCAGATGGACGAACAGAAGGAATAGTAGATAAAATAGACAGGAAAGTGGTCGTGGTTCCGACGCTAATGAACCAGCCGCTGCATAGGGTCACTCGTCGGAATCCAAAGCCCGGGACCTGCAGGCGGGAGCCGTCAGAAGCGTATTCCACGGCCGTTTGAGTAAGGCAGATCGGGTATGGAGGCCCACAAAAGATGTTCATAGGACGTTAGCGCGAGATCGGTGAAAGCCCGGGACCCATTTTTGGGCAGGAATCACGGGGTACATGGTCGTTACAGTATGTGGATTGCGTCTAAAGGAACGCTACGGGGGAGATTACGCTGGCTGCTGTGGGTTCCGATAGCATAGGTGAGACGTGAGCCAGCTGGGGGTACTATTAAAAAGCAATAATGGTCCTTAGTCGTTTGTAATTATAATGAGATGGAGTATCAGAATTCTATCGCAGAGTGGAGAATATATTTGACTCGGGCGAGTGATCAACTCGTATATGTTATGAGAATATGATGATTAAAGATCTTGTTATTAGCGATTAGCTAGCCACCTTACGAGTTCCCGATGGTTCGACTTAACATCGCGTAACTAGAATCCCTGAACTGGTTTATGCTTGCGTGCTGGTTGAGTAGTCATTGTCGCATCAGTACGCGCTTCATCTTTATCGTAAGCATTTTTTGGAGAACACGTACTAAGAATATTCAGTGTTGTGTTCTTAGCTCGTGATTATCGTTCTCGTGACGATCAGTCTCGACATTCGTGTGTCTACTGCTTTCTGATTGTATGTGTTGTATCCTCGGTGGTGGCTGACACTCGGCGGACTTTCAGTTCCGTGCTTCTAATTTTCTCATTCTTCGATATTAATCCCTCTAGCGAGGGGGTCTTGGGTCTTGAGATTCTTGTTCTTCGTTTTCATTGGCTTTTTATTCTGTACTATGAGTATGCTCTTGATATCCTGACGATTGAGGGCTCCTGTTCGAGTATAGGTTAGGCGTAGTTCGTCTTATGTGGAGGTGGAAGTTACTCTTTGTAATCTTATTTGCGCTGTGCACATTTTGTGGGCTATGGATTTGATTTGTGCGCGATTGAGGATGTGTGCTGTAGTACATACTGTCATTGCCAGCCTGTTAGTTATTGGTTCTTCGGATGTTGTTTTTTGTTAATTTTTTTTTTTTTTATGTTTTTTCGCTTGTTTTTCTTTTGTTTTTTTTTTTGTTTTTGTAATCTTTCAATTGAAAATTAGTAAACGATACCCTCCCCTCCCCAATATAACAAATAAAATGGGGGGGTAAATACCCTCCCATCCTTCCTCGTCGGCTCTTTTTTCATATTTATGTATTATAGGGATTTTTAAAAAGTGGGGAAATAAAATGAAAAAATAATTTAAAAGATTTGGGGGGGGGCACATAGTTTTATTAGGGTTTCCTTCCCTCCCCGCCCGCCCTTTTGGGTTTTTTTTTTTTTCCCCTTTTCTTGGTTTCCTTCCTTTTGTTTTCTTTCCGGGGGGGCTCCCTCCCCCCCCCCCTCCCCTCCGGGGTATGGCCTCGCGTATCTTTTTTTTCTTTCCTTTTTTCCCCGCCCCCAGGGGGGATCAATAATATTAAACTGCACTATAGCCTACTATACTATAACCTACTATAAATAATATATATAATTAATAATATTAATATATACATATATAATAAATAAGGTAGGGTATGACTACTCGAGTAGGTAATTATATAGTAGGGTAGTAGGTTATGTGTATAGAGACTAAAGTATATATAGCCGTATAGGGTAGTATTATAGTGTAGTACGGTAGTATTAATATGTAATAGTGAGTAGTCATAATAATAGTAGGTATATGTTTGACGTGTAATTTTTATTTATAGTATAATGTTATTTATATAATATATTATATAATATAATATATAATAAAATTAATATTATCAATATAATAATATATATATGATATCTATAATATATATATATATATAATATATATATATATATAATAATAATATATATATTATACTATAATAACTATATAACATATATATATATAATGTATTATAATAATATACGTAAGTAAAGTAGGTAGTGGTATTATATATATATATAATTTATATATTATACTGTATATTATATATTATATCGTTATATATAATATATATATATTATATTATATATATACTATATATATTATATA
>JABUQX010091159.1:7500-12500 GCA_015478945.1 Trachelipus rathkii
TATTTGATCAAGCTATATATAAAGGGACTGAAGAAACATCACTATTTAATGTAGGATGGATTTGTTTTATGAATAAAGACTCTGAAATTAACAAACTTTCTCTCGTACCAAACTGCCCTAAAATTTTAAAATCACTATATCTAAATTTATTTACAAGACAAAGAATGATGTCTAATAGAGGAGTGCTCCTTAGTAGACAACTCCATACCAGTTCTATGGCTAACACCCCTGTGACCGTCAATGCGAACTCTTAGCATACGTTCAGTAAAACCGACGTGCTTTCACAAATTACATTAAAAACAATTATATAAATAAACGACATTAGAACGCATTAACGGCTCAGTGGTGTCCTTAAAAGGAAAACCCTACAATTGTTAAATGATTCTTAAAAACAATATTAATATTTTTAAAAAAGTAAATGGTTTCTACTCAATATAGCTCGAATTTTCTCATTAAAAACGCCAGATTTATTACAAAGAAAAATAAAAGATAAAAGTCACATTTTGGAGCGCAAGTCACAGGACTACGCGGAGAAAAAATATTAAACAGATAATCTCTTCTAAGTACTTCATAAAATACATGAATAGGGTAGTTATTATAAAAGTACTCTTAAAAGATCTATTTCAAAATGAAATAAGGCCCAATTTGAAAAAAAAAATTAAAAGCTCTATTAAATAAAGTTTGACATTGAGTGTTCCACTATGTAGACAAGGTAATTATTTATTTATTTATTTTTATTGGTGTAAATATTTTTTAGTTTTTTAAATTCATTTTTAAATTTAGTATTTTAATTTTTTAAATCTTGTAAGTGTTTTTTAAATGTTTAACTTAAGTATTTATTAGTGTTTTTACAATTTTAGCCTTGAAAATGGAAAAGGATATTTCCGAAACGTCGGCCTGTATTAATAAAAAATGAACTTCGTATTCTGGGTCTTCTTATTCATTTATAAATTAAAACTCAGAAAGAATGAGAATCTTAAAGTTTATATATATATATATATATATATATATAATATATATATATAAATATATATATATATATATATATATATAATATATATATATATATATATATATATATATATATATATATATATATATATATATATATATATATATATATATATATATATATATATATATATATATATATATATATATATATATATATATATATATATATATATATATAGTATATATACTTGTATGTGCAATATAATATATACATATCTATATATATAATATATCTGTATATGCAATACTATAGATATTATTATATATATTATATATTATATATATATATATATATATATATATATATATAATATATATATATATATATATATTATAATATATATATATATATATATATATATATATACTAATAAATGAAAATCTGATCCTTCTAATAATATGTAAATTGAGAGATAAATGACTAATGTAAATTTTAGATTTTAATGTTTAAAATAAGACAAGAAATGTGTATAAAAAGAAATATGATGACATGCTTACATGACAATATCTTAGCAAGTGATGGATTATAAGTTCTGCAAATTATGGCTTTGCACAGCTTTCAAGTAGCATTTTTTCAGCTTCCTTTATTTGAAATTTATGGCAATTATATTTTATTTATTATTATTATTATTATTATTATTATTAATTATTATATTATTATTATTATTATTATCTATTATTATAATTATTATTAGGAATTATTATTATTATTATTATCCATTATTATTCTAAATAATATTCTATTATTTATTATTTATATTATTAGTATTATTATATTATTATTATTATTATTATTATTATTATTATTTATTATTATTATTATTATTATTTGAAATTATTATTATAGGTATTAAAATATAATTATAATTATAATTATAATTATTATTATTATTATTATTATTATTATTATTATTATTATTATTATTATTATTATTATTATTATTATTATTATTATTATTATTATTATTATTATTATTATTATACTTATTTATTTTTATTGTTATTATTATTATATTATTATTATTATTATATTATTATTATTATTATTTAATTATTATTATTGATTATTATTATTATTATTATTATTATTATTATTTAACTAATTTATTTACTTATTTTTTTATTTTTTTATTCATTCATTTGTTTATTTATCTTATTTATTGATTTTTTTAACTTTCTGCCAATTTTCAGTTTAAGCCACAAAAAGTAGAATCATTAAGTTTCTGAGAGTTTGGTATATTGATGTTCTTCTCACTATCAGAAACTTCATAATAATTAATTTAGATATACCATCCTATGAAACCTGTTCATTTGTTTCATGTGATATGACATTTTAGAGAGTCAGACTTTAGAGTTTTTTGTACCTATAAAATGACAAGATCTTACCTAAAATGTTCTATTTAATTTATAGATACCAAAGTAACCATATCTTGAATTTCGTTAAATTCAGAGTTGGATACTTAGGAACCCATGCCCCAGTCGACATAGATTTGCCCATTTTTATAGGGCATTAACTACTCTATTTCAGTTATGAATATTATATTTTATCTTTTTTGCACACTACCGCTAGAATCTCTACCAACCAATTCAATTTTATTTTCCCTACTTTTATGCATGAACTCTCAAATGCAGTGAATACGAATCTATTATAAATGTTTGGCCTTAATCTGAGCAATACACAGTGTTAAATATTTTTTTTATTTAAAAATAATATTATATTATATATGAAATGTTTTTTCAATATAGATGCCAAAAGAGGTATAGTGAGGTAAATACAATTTAACGACACAATATAGTTCGTAAATGCGACTTATTATTTGACATATATGGTCATTAATATATAATGATATTATCGTATATATATATATATATATTTACTGCATATAATCAATATTTAATATATATATAAATATAAAGTATATATATATAGTATAATATAATAATATATATTATAAAAAATAACTCCCTTAAGTAAAATATTCACACTGCTGGATGTGAACCTGGCCTAGCAGATTGTCCGCAGTAAGTGTGACTCTTGACGACAACAAGCCATTGATGGACTAACACTTACAGCGGACATCTGCTTAGGCTCCCAGGGTTATCAACATACAAGCAGAAATGTGAAAGTTGACCAATAACAGAGGGTATATATTTTGAAATACCTATCACCACTGCGAATTAGAATGATGCTAGCCAGATGTCTATCTCAAATATATAATTGTTACAATGGTAAATATATAATTAATATATATATATATATATATATATATATATATATATATAATATATATATATATTATATATATATATATATATTCTTTGTGTGTGGGTGTGAGCGCGCGCGTGTATGTGTGCAATCTAAATGACCTCCATGAACAATAATTAAATATTCTAAAAATACGGTATGTACTAAATATGTCCTGCTCCACTTACCTATTTATGAGCAAATATTGACTTTTCAAATTATTTTCAAATAAAAAATATTCTTTGATTATTTTCTATAAATGAAACATTTCTTGACTTGAATTAAAGAAAAGGTATTGATTTCTTTTATATTTTACTCTTCTTTTATGTTTTAAAGTTTATCCTTTAAATTTATATTTATTTCTTTAATTTTTTATTTTATTTTTAAAGTCCATTATTTTTTTTTAACTTTTCGGTTCAATTAATTCTATAAAACTCATTGACTCGGTAAAGAAAAATAATTAAAAAAATACCGCCTCCCTCCAAACCTTTCCCGCCAAAATATGGGGAAGGGGGAATCTTGTTACGATTTTTTTTTATTTTGTTTTTTAAAAGTTTTTCAAAAGTTCGATTAATTTTTTTATAAAGTTTTTTTTTCGATAAACATTGAACACAAAAGTTAATTTGTTTTTTATTTTTTAAAATCAAAGAATTTTTCCAGAAAAGTTAATAAATAAATAAATAAATAAAAATATATATTTATAAAGCAATACATATATTGTTGAAATCTTTTGACTCCACAAGTAAATTCTGTGCACATTATGCAAAAAATTATTAATTTATTAAAACTAAAAATCACGCAATCTATGTATCTTCACTTTATAATGCTATAAATTTATGATACGTATATACAAACATCAAACACTATTATAAATATATTTATATATATTATTATATATATTACTATATATATATATATATATATATCATTATATAATAGATATATATATATATAATAATATATATATATATATTAGTTTGTATACTACTATTAATCTATATATATATAATACTAGTGTTTGATGTTCTCTACTCTCGTATCATAAATTTATAGCATTAAATATACTCTGATTTTTAGTTTTAATAAATTAATAATTAAATAATATACTAATATAATATATAATATAATTATATATAATATATATATATATTATATCATATATATATCATATAAATATATATAGTTTATAGACTATACGTTAGCTACTCTATATATATATATATATTATACTCTAAAATCTAGTTTATATACTACTCAGTGCTGGCTATAATCTTTATGAAAAATAGTAAGCTTTTCATTACTCATTATTCGTTACTCGCGAAAATGCTATTTCTGTTCTTTGCTAGCAAAAAGTAACAAACGAGTCCACAGTTAACCACTGTTACTATATATATATATTATATTATAGTAAATACTCTATATATATATATAATATATAGATATATATAATATTTAGTTTTAATAATATATATAAATTTATATATATATATATATATATATATATTAGGCCTTTATGTCTCTTCTCACCTGAAAGTACTTTGAATTGTGCTTCCTTTTAGTGTGAGCTTTCAAATTTGTGAGACTGCTTGCATGTCTCTTTAAAATAACTTCTTTCATAATTCACAGAGCACAAGAAAATAGAATATTCATTCCATTATTTTGCTTCAAGGGGAAAAAGTCATCTATTTGAGAGGCCAAGGATGGCCAAACTTACGGCTCATCTGGCTGGCATTCATCCGTC
>JABUQX010091159.1:15000-20000 GCA_015478945.1 Trachelipus rathkii
ATATAATATATATATATTATATATATATATTATAATATATATATATATATATAGAGCTATATATATATATATTACATAATATATAATATATTAATATATATATATGTGTGGTTATGTGTGTGTGTGTGTGTGTGTGTGTGTGTGTGTGTGTGTGTGTGAAACATTATAAAAATTTAAAAATTTAGAATCGATGAAAAACTTTAAAATTGGGCAAACTTTAATTAAACTTAAATTAAAATGTATCTTAAAACTAAATATGAAATAATAACAATAATAATAATAATAATAATAATAATAATAATAATAATAATAATAATAATAATAATAATAATAATAATAATAATAATAATAATAATAATAATAAAAATAATAATAATAAAAAAATAACATACTATGTGTTAATAAATTCTAAAAACTGTCCTACATGCTTGCTGCACTTTAAATAAAGTAAAGATATCATCTATACGAACCGGCGATAATAAGTAGGTTTAAAATTAACAGGGCAATTATTTATAATCTTCTTTTCAAAGTCAGACATAAAAGTATTAACGAAGGCGAGTCTAAAGGGGAAACCCATAGCCATACCGCCGGTCTGTTTAAAACAAAATAAGAATCTAAATCTGAAAGTTTTAAAATCATTTTAAAAATCGTTCTATCAAAGGAATTAACAGTTGAATTAATTATTATCTGAAAAGAGTTCATCAAAAAATAATATAGTTTCCTGTAGTTGAATATTTATAAAGAGTGATTTGACATCATAGCTCACCATGAAACCATTTAATGTGTCATTTTGAATCATATCACAGATGTTATAAGAATTTTTCAAAGAATATGGATAACTGGGAGATTTAAATACTGCTAGAATATGTCTGATGGGATCTCTTTATGAATTTAGGTAATTCGTATGAGGTACAAAAGGGATCACATGAGCAATGCAGGCTTTTTCTATCAACTATAATATTTCTGCTTAAAATATCCCTTATAAATCTATTTTTCTTATCTTCTATTTTAAGTACTATTCGGTAAGGAGCTTCGCTTGCATGGGATAATTTATTGATGTCCGAAAGAGTCCATCATTTTACGGTTTATAGTCTTGATAGTTTAGAAAAAGAACACCATTTGCTTCCCCCCTCTTTTGACCGGCCTTCGCTTATATTTTTATGTTGGACCTTTAAAGAGGTTTTTAAATAATTGACCTGTTAATTTTAAACCTACTTTTTATCGCCGATACGTAGATGACACCTTTGTTCAATTTGAAGATAAGTAACATGCAGTAAAGTTTTCGAATTTGTTAATACACATCATAACAATATCAAATTTACCATAGAGTATGAAGAGAAGAAATTTTTCATTTTTAGATGTAACGATTTTAATAGCTGGGTACAATTTTTTACTAATGCTTATAGTAAAAAATACATATTCTGTCAAAGGTTTGAATTTTTTCAGTCACTGCTCAGATAAATTTAAAACTAATGGATGCAAAATTCTTATTCATAGAGCGTACAAGATTTGCTCGAGCTAGAAATCTTTTGATAAAGAAGTTTTAAGAATGGAGAAATATTTTAAAAATAATGTTTATTCTGAATATGTTTTTACAAAATTTTTATACAAGTTTTAGGAAGACTTGTGCACATCTTAAGTCTCAGATGGCATACGTCCCGAAGAAAGAATATACATCAGGCATCCTTATTTGGAAGACCTCTCAATTCAACTAAAACAAAAACTAAATGAGATAATTAGCAGATACTATCCATATTTATGTTATTCCAGTATTCAAAACTCTACTACTATAGTATCATTTTTTAAGTTTAAAGATACACTCCCAGGCCTTATGCGCTCATCCATAGTTTAATAATAAACTTGTCCTAAATGTAGTTTAGTAGTAAATTAGGTTGACGGATCGAATGTTCAAAGTACGTATTGATTGCTATAAAGGAATTTCATAGAGAACAAACGCAAAGTTAAGAACTCCAGAGACTTCATCAATAAGGGATTGTTCACTTTTGTGAAAAAGTAGCACTAAGTAATCAAATTTTATGATTTTGTGCTACTATTCTTTAGATTTGGAACTTCGAATTAGTGATTCACCATGGATAAAACAATTGCATCCTAAGTTAAATAATGAGTCCTCATCAGCTCCAAAATATATAGCGTACTATGTTAAAGAAAAAACCAAATTTCTATTTTAATTTCAACTTACCAATGATAACTTCTCCGTGCATCCTGTTTTAATATAATTCTGGCTTGATATGAAATATGTTTACTATATATATAGTTAAATATTACACTGTGTGTAGATATTATCATCACTTACTTATTTACTTACTCACTTACTTACTTACTTAGTAAGACAGTTTACAACAAAATAAAACAACCATAGCCTTGATCCTCTATGGGTTTTCAAGTATTATGATGAATGAAAAACAGTGCTTACAAGCAGTTCCATAGAATGACAAAAGGTTTTTTATAAAAACAAACACACACAAACAATTTATATATATATATATATATATATATATATATATATATATATATATATATATATATATATATATATATATATAAAAATTAAATATATATATATATATATATATATATATATATATATATATATATATATATATATATATATATATATATATATATATATATATATATATATATATATATATATATTCAAAAATAACCCCTTAAGTAATTTCACACTGCTGGGATGTGAACCTGGGCCCTAGCAGATGTCCGCGTAAGTGTTTGACGACCACGCCACGATGGACTAAAAGTAAAGCGCGAGAATTGTTCCTGTGGTGAATATATCATCCACCCAACAGGAACCACGACGCACTCTACCCGTCCACGCTCGGGCGTAGCGACAAACAGGGCACCGCGCAGAGTGTTATTCCATCGTGGCGTGGTCGTCAACGCAGACATGCTAGGAGCAAATTTATCAACAGTCTATTGCGAGGAACCAACCTGAATACCTATCTTACTATTCACAATTTGTATCATTTTTTTATATATATATATATATATATATATATATATATATATATATATATATATATATATATATATATATATATATATATATATATATATATATATATATATATATATATATGCCGGGTGAAACTATGGATTCAGACCACAGACTGTTGGTGGCTGACTTTAGAATTAGAGCAGAAAAGAATAATACCTTAGACAAGAGAAAGATAGTAAAGGTGGAGTCCCTGAAAGAACAGAGTAAAAAAGATGCATATAGAAATAGGGTAGAAGAGAAAATAGACCAGCTAGATAGAGAAGAGATTTTTACAGAACTACAAGAGAAGATAATGGAGGCAGCGGGGGAGGAGCTGGGATACAGATATGTGGGAGGTACAAAGAAGAGACACACGAGATGGTGGAACGAGGTGGTGGAGGAGGCGGTGAAGATAAAAACCACAAAAATGAGAAGATGGTTAAAAAGGAGAACGGTTCAATCAAGGCAAGAATATGTAGAGGCTAGAAATAGGGCAGAAATAGTGAAAAGAAATGCAAAGAAAGAGGCAGCCAGGAAGATGGCAGAGGAGCTAGCAGAAGATGCAGCAGGTAATAAGAAGATATTTAAGATGGCAAGAACATATAGAACACAGAAGAAAAGACAAAGTAATATTAAGAATAAAGAGGGAGAAACCCTGGTGAAACCAGAGGAAATAAATAAGAGATGGACGGAATATTTTGATGAGCTGCTAAATGAAGGAGAGGAGGAAGAGGAGGAGATTGGAGGAGGAGGGGTGTTGGAGAGGAATGATGAAGAGGATGCGGAGGATGAAATTACTAGAGAAGAACTAGAAGAAGCCATAAAGAAAATGAAAAATGATAAAGCTCCCGGAGAAGATGGAATAGCAGTTGAGTTGATTAAGGAAGGCGGAGAGGTGATGAGAGAGAAGGTTTTGGAGCTACTAAATGAGTGTTGGAGAAGGAAAGAGGTCCCAGAGAGCTGGGGAAAAACTATTATTATTCCAATATATAAACAGAAAGGAGACTCCGGAGAGTGCAAAAATTACAGGGGGATCTCCTTGATAGATCATATGGCAAAAATATATGAAAGAGTGTTGGAGAAAAGACTGAGAGAGATTATCGAACCACAACTAGGAGAGGAACAACATGGGTACAGGAAGGGTAGGAGTACGACAGACCTTATGTTCACCTTGAGACAGATTGGAGAGAAGATTTACGAATACAACAGGATGATTTATGTAGTGTTTATGGATTTAAGGAAAGCTTTTGACACGGTACCTAGGAATGGATTATGGAGGGTGTTAGAAGAGAATTATGGAGTGGGGAGTGCAATGTGAGAACAGGGTATAAAAATGAAAAATGGTTTGAGGTGGCGAAAGGGGTGAAACAGGGAAGCGTATTGTCACCCTTATTGTTCATAGCTTATATTGATAAAGTCATTGAGGAGGTTAAAGAGGAGGTGGGGGAAATGGAGGGAGACATCATGGCATATGCGGATGATTTGGCTGTGTGGAGTGAAAGTAGAGAAGGAATGGAAAGAATTACTAGATGTTTCGCGGAAAACTTGGAGCAAAAGGACTACAAATGAACACTGAGAAAACAGAAGTGATGATGGTGAGCAGAGAGGCGGAGGATGGTTGGGAGATCATGATAAATGGAGAAAGCTTGAAGAAAGTTAAAGAATTTAAATACCTGGGTGGAATATATACAGAGGACGGAGGGTGTGATGCAGAGATCACGCATAGGATAACGAAGTTCGGAAGAGCGGCAAGGGCTGTGTATCCTTTGATGAAAGACCAGTATATGGGTATAGAGGTGAAAAGAAGTATTTACGAAGGAGTGTTAGCACCTATATTGTTATACGGTGCAGAGACATGGTGTACTACCAAAAGGCATGAAAGTAGGATACAGGCAACGGAGATGAAGATCTTAAGAGCAATAATTGGAAAGACTAAGAAAGATAGAATAAGGAATGAAAGAGTCAGAAGGGAAGTCGGAGTGAC
>JABUQX010091159.1:35000-37951 GCA_015478945.1 Trachelipus rathkii
AGAAGAATTTCATTAAGACTTTTTTGACACAGAAACGATTTTCATTAGCGTTTTCTTGCCTCAGAGAAGACTTTCATTAAGACTTTTTTGAATCCTAGAAGAAAATTTTATTTAAGACTCTTGACTCAGAGAAGACATTCATTAACACTTTCTTGACTCTGAGAAGACTTTCATTAAGACTTTCTTGACTCAGAGAAAACTTTTATTAACACTTTCTTGACTCTAAGAAGAAAATTTTAATTAAGACTTTCAAGACTCTGAGGAGACTTTCATTAAGACTTTCTTGACTCAGAGAAGAATTTCATTAATACTTTCTTGGCTCTAAGAAATTTTTTTTTAAAAAGGACTATCTGAAGCTTTCATCTGAAGACTTTCTTATACTAAGATTTTCAGTTCTGACTAAGGAAAAATAGTCATTGATAGACTTTCTTTAGACTTCATAAGTAGTTCTTCTTCAACTGAGTCTCCAAGATATAGTACTATTTTGCCATAGAAGCACGGAGAGTAAATTAATCTATATGAATCAACTTTCAATAGGTACTCTAAATGAAGACTTCAGATTCATTAGACTTTCTCGATATTACTACACGAGAAGAACTTTTGTATTTACACTTAAACTCTTCCTCCAGGAAGTCCACTTTCATAGATAAAAGTACTTTTCTTTCCTCTCCCACTAGGGATTTCATCATATAAGAAAATTCTTTAGACCATGAAAAGACTTTTCACTTCCTACTAACGTATTTCTTGTCGACTGAGCTCAGTTGAGTAAGATAATAATTGATTATTAAGACATTGCTTGTACTTAGTGAGAATGAGCTTTTTCAATGAAAGGTTACAGATTCTTTATCGAACAGCCTATGACTTGACAGGTATGAATACATGAGTCTCTATAGGTAAGAGACTTATCGCTCTGTTTAACATAGAAATACGACACATCTTCGATTAACACTTTGAATTGTAGTTCTGTAGATTAGAGCTATTCATTTTCATAACCCTTTTCGTAACATGTTCGTTTGACAAGAGAAAGCTATAAGCACTCCCATCTAATAACTTTTCAAGAAAACTGAGGATCTATCGTTAAACAGTTTTAAATTAAGCTCACTTTCTATGGGACTAACAGCAGAAGACTTTCAATAGACTTTCTTGTGAATCAAAAGAAAGCCTTTTCATAACACTATCTTGAAGCTCAGGAAGAGAGAACTGTTCGATTAGAGATTTCTTGATTCAGGGAAGACTTTTCTTAATGACTCGGAGAAGATTTTCATTAAAACTTTCTTGATTCAGAGAAGACTTTCATTAAGACTTTATTGACTTAGAAAATACTTTCATTAGAACTTTCTTGACTCTGAGAAGAAAATTTGAATTAAAACTTTCTTGACTCAGAGAACACTTTCATTGAGATTATCTTGACTCAAAGAAAACTTTCATTAGGATTTTCTTGACTCTGAGAGGAATTTCATTAAGATTTTCTTGACACAGAGAAGACTTTTCTTAACACTTTCTTGATTGAGAAGACTTTCATTAAGGACTTTCTTGACTCTGAAAAGAAAATTTTAATTACGACTTTCTTGACTCAGAGGACTTTCATTAAGACTTTCTTGACTCAGAGAAGACTTTCATGAACACTTTCTTGACTCTGAGAAGACTTTCATTAACACTTTCTTGACTCAGATAAGAATTTCATTAACACTTTCTTGACTCTGAGATTAAAATTTTAATTAAGACTTTCTTGAATCAGAGAAGACTTTCATTAAGATTCTTTCATGGTTGATTTAAATTTAAAAAAAAATTGTCATAGAAATCTGAAAGATGCGTATCACTTGATTCATTAGTATGATTCTGTTTTAGTGTCACATAAATCCTAATTCTAATTTCACTAAAAGTGTCGCTTACGTCATTTTATCTTAGAAACAATTTATATATATATATATATATATATATATATAATATATAATATATATATATTATATAGTGCATATATATATAAATAAATATATATAAATTAAATAGATAATAATAAATTTGTTTTACAATACTATATATATTTTTTTATTATAATTAGATATGGACGAATATTCACATTCGCATTCACGAATTGCGAATATTCGCATGTTTCTCGATATTGGTTTTGACATTCACATTCGTAAATATCAAAAAAAAAAAAAAAAAAAAAAAAAAATAGTTTGTCATTTTTTGCGTTCGCGAATATTAAAAATACATTATCCATATTCGCATTCGAACGCGGACACACACGAATGCGAGTACAAGGCGGTTTAAGTTAAAGTTCTTGATTTTGTAGTTCTAACTGAACTTTCCCTACAGAGATTGTGTTTGTGAGAAAAGGTATGACTGAATTAAAACTAAAGTTTCAGAATTCATAACCTCTTTCAAACAATCATCCAAGTTAGATTTCTCCAACGGCGAATGGTCAGATACTCAATCAGCAGTTTCCTTGTTCTCTCTGACTAGTCAAACCTTAGACAAGGATTTCAAATGCCCAAATTTTGTGATTTGCGAAAAAATACTCACTGAAAGTCAAGCGGTTGAATATTTCATCGACCTATTTAATTACATCTACGTGAAACGAAATCTATCTCCGGATGATGTTTACTGTACCATGAGAGATGCTGGTGTAAATATAAATAATGCTTGATTTCTTTCTTGAGTGAATAATACAAACTCCGTCAGTCATCAACTACACCTTAACATTAAAAATGGTTGACATCTCAAGAAATGGTCAGCAAAGGTCTCAAAATGTTAGCCAATTTGCGACGCAATTTAATAATTCGACCATCGCCCAAGAGGAACTAAAGAAGAGAGAGCCCAGAATTAATGGTCCATAGCTTTCAGTAATGCATGATGTTATCACACGCTGGAACAGCACCCTGCAAACGATGATAAGGATGCTAGAACGTAATGAATATCTCTGTTTGAACAGTCTCTCTAATGAT
>JABUQX010091160.1:0-2500 GCA_015478945.1 Trachelipus rathkii
CAGATTTATCAACTACTGTTTTAATAAAATAGTATAATTGATAAAAATGGTCTGTGTACACTCATCATAGACAGTCCGTTTAACCTGTCGTCTTTCATAGTACTTCGCAGTCAAGTCTTAATCCTTCGCAGAGTACTGAAAGGTGTTCTGCTGTACTGGTGGTGCATGGCTGGGCGGGTTGTATCATCAAAGCCTTTTTCGTCGACGGAAAGAAAGGTTCAGTCTCCTTTAAGACTTGGGTGATAGCAAGATTTTTAGTTCTTCACTACTCAGTTTCTTGTCGCCCAAATTTTGAATCAAAGTTCTAGCTCTTCTTCTATGCCATCCTAAAGTGGTAAAAACTATAAAATGAAGCTGTCTTTTCTTTTTAACTCATCGATTGTTATGAGTAGCATGTGGAAAGGATGTGGTATGTCAATACATTATCAGGTGTCTTTTCCGGAAAACCGTAATTCCAAGAAAGGGTTATAGAATCGAATACCCAGGAGTTAGTAAGGATCTTCTCAGAACTCCGTGGGATTTGTTGCTGGACGTTGCTGCGGTGCTGCCAACCAACAATCCATGACATCTTTCAGATCAAGTCAGTTGTGATGATCAACTGGCAACACTTCATGCAGTGCTGATCTTTCTTCTTTCCGATGGCTCCCAACACATTTCCACAATATGTTGCATCTTGCGAGGTTTTGACTGATATCAAGGTCTTGGGTTGGAGAGCATTTACAACTGGCTCTAACATCACAGAGTACGTCGCGATCAATATCATAGCCATGATGAATGACGACTTACATGCCGCTGAATGCAAATGAAAAGCGCTTTTTCTTGTGGCGGTATTACCTTCAATGGAAAGGATTTCTAATGCTTGCATCATTCATAAAAGTGCT
Source organism: Trachelipus rathkii (assembly GCA_015478945.1). Taxonomy (NCBI): domain Eukaryota; kingdom Metazoa; phylum Arthropoda; class Malacostraca; order Isopoda; family Trachelipodidae; genus Trachelipus; species Trachelipus rathkii. The sequence goes on from JABUQX010091160.1 coordinate 882, forward strand.
CCTTAAACACTCTGATGCACTTGTGTTCTTCAGACCATCTGTGGCATAGGCTTGGGATGTTTGGCATTAATTTCTTCTCAAGACTTTCTTACGAAAAAACGTAATAATGTCCTTTATAGTTCCACAGTATTATGGATTTCTGGTATTGTGTTCAAATCATTTTACTACTAGATTTTGTTTTGTGTGAAAAGCAATGAAAAAACAATGTTTTTTACATACTTTTCCATATTGCTTAGTGTAACTCCTTCTTTGCCGAACATCTATTAAGAACAGCCATCAGAGCCCAAGCTCCACGCAATTCTCGGGATCCAGTTCTTCGGTCGTGACAAAATCGTCAATGTCTTTCGCAAGGTTTTGCGTCAAGCGCTTTCATTTCTACAAAGCCAATAAATTCTCTTTGACTTGATCGGACTCTTTGTCGAAATATCGCAACCTATGGATAATTCACTGGTCAACAAAGATTTTGCGGCAAAACATTTGAAGATCATTTTATAAACTTGTTGCCCTGATCCCGAATATGACCTCCGTTTTCCTGGATTGGCTCTAGTTTTTGTGAGATACAGGGTGGTCATAAAAATACATTAATAACAACAATTTATGTTAGGTTGTAACGTAATTCACAAAAAAAAAAAAAAAAAACAAAGATATATATCAAATTGTTAATGAATAAGTAAAAAAAATGCTAATAGGTCAAAACATTCAATTCAGTACAATGAAATCACAATTAATGCATTGCAAATCGCTGTCTATATGATTGTCTTCTGTGTGCAGAATGTGGACAATCACGTTGAAAACTCCAACAATAGTCTGCCATTATGTGTATCCCATCTTCCTTGGTATCTTTCTTCCATCACCTTGATATCTTGATGGAACCTCTCCCCTTGTTCCTCACTATAACATCCTAGATTATCCGGAAACCGATCTAAGTGACTATGTAGAAAGTGAACTTTTATGCTCATATTAGCATTCAAATTTTTGAAGTCTGAAAGCATTTTCTGTACGAGTTCTACATAGTTGGCAGATTTATGGTTTAAAAAGTTCTGAACAACCAAGACAAAAGACTTTCCAGGCAGATGCTTCAATGTCAGTCATGGAATTTTTGAAATTGTCATCCTTGATGATTTGGCGGATTTGAGGGCCGCTAATTCCAGCTTTGAGTTTCTCCATGCTCAACCCTGGAAAAAAATCTGCAAATATATTTTTAAAACATTCACCATCTTTGTCTAGGGCCCTAACAAATTACTTCATCAGTCCTAGTTTGAGTGGTGGGAAAATAATTTTCCCCTGTCAACCAGTGGTCCGTTAATGATATTTGATGCACCTACAGTCATATTTTCCCTAACAGGCCATACAACTTTTTCCCAGTGGTCTTCTTTGGCCCTAATCTCACAAGCATATGAAACAAGGGTACTTAGTATTTCCGCTTTGCTGCCCAAACAAGATGTTAGTATCCTTTCAAATCACTGGTGTTCATTATATCTTAGCTTCTGCAAGATCATTCTTATATTTTCTATTCCTCTTTCAGTTTGTTGAGTGACCTAATGGAATCGATGCATAACTGTTGCCATTGTACAATAAAACACACTTCAAACTTCTCGTTGAACTATCCATAAACAATC
>JABUQX010091160.1:10000-22863 GCA_015478945.1 Trachelipus rathkii
GCTCTCGTTTAACTCTCTATATATGTCTTTCTTTAAATAAGGGGCCCAAACCTATGCGCAATACTCTAATATTGACCTAAAATAGCTATTTTCGGTATATTACTTCCTTGGGTAATTTTAGTGATGATGAGTTCACGTGCATAGTATATTAAAATAAACATTTCGTTTACAAAAATGATTTTAAAAAATTATTTGAAGTTTTTTGCAATTTTTATCTACAAAAAATTGAATTGCAATGAGCACATAATGTTATAAAAATTTTAAACTGCTATTACCGTATTTACACAGGAAATCACCTATCGTGCTTTGTTCTAATTTTTATATATGGGTGCATTAATATTTTCGATAATATCGATAATTTGAATGATTATCAAATTCAGTAATTCTGCCAGAATTTGTTTATGTATATTAAATAAAAATAACGCAAACAAATTTTAAAAAAGAACACTGTATATATATATATATTACGTATATATATATATATATATAGTATATATATATATATATATATATATAATAATAACTAACAACTAATAACATATATATATATATATATATATATATGGGCCAAAATTTAAGATTGTGACCAGTAGAAAATTTTATGAGTACGTTGAAACAAGCTGTGTGAGTCTGTTGAATGCTTTGCGCTGGGAGGGAAAGTGCTAGTATAGAGACATAGAGAATATAGTTAGATGGGTGAGGACCAGAGCACACTCCCTCAAAGCACGGGGAGGAATGCCATCCGGGCCACCCCGCCTTCCTAACGTTCTTAGATTTCAGGAGCCCATGCACCTGATCAAAATGTAATGCAAGGCAAGGCATAGGACACCTGAGGAGAAGGAGGAGGAAGTTCAGGGTTTAGTTAGAGGAAAATAGGAGGCTGAAGAGATTTTCCTTTTCAGTTGGAGAATTAGCAACAGAACTGTCAGAACGAATGAGAGGAGGAAAGGCTGATTTACAAAAGTTGTTAGAGATGTTTTTGGCAAGAGGCCAGAAAAATGTCAGTAGGAGATTCAAGGAGGTTAGTGCACTTTCGTTTGATGAAAGCCCGCTTTGCTGTCGAGAGTAGTCATTGCAACGTTACTAGCTGTGGCAGATAGAAAATTAACTTGAAGTGATAGGAGAATGAATTTTTCCACTCCAGATATGCACTCTCTAGCCTGAATGGCCAGAGAACAAGTACGATGGAACCATGGATTATGAAGAGAGAATGATTAAGTCGAAGAAGGAATGAACTTGCTCATCCCATCAATGACTACAGCTCCCACCTTATCGGCAGAAGCTGAAGCATCACCAGTCAAAGCAGTCATTCCAATTATAGTTAGCGTAGAAGCAACGAAAGCCCCCCAAAGTGCCAGGAAAAATGCGTAGGGCAGGATGGAGCTGTTGGAGAGAAAGTATTAAAATTAAGAGATTAAGGTTGTGGTCAGATTTCTCAAATTCTAATCCTTAACCAAGATCACTCCTACGTCATTTATTCAGATTCTCTCAGTGCGCTACAAGTGCTTAAAGCCCCTTTTTCCAAAAACACAATGGTCTCTGCTGTACAACAATTTCTTCTGCTGCTCATTCATAACGAAATTATTTGTTGGACCTCTCTCCGTCATTAGGAAACAGGTAATGATGCTGACAGAAATACTTATGACCACCTCATCTTTTGGAGTTGTTCCAGGTACCTCCCGGATGCCATTCAACAAGGCTGCCTCCCATCAACCGATTACTATCCTTCTCTCTGACAAGGCTTTCAATCCTGTTGGCAAGAGTGCTGGACGAGTGATCAGCGGGGAGCGAAACTGGGAAAATAAGCCGAATATTGGTGAGTGGTCTTCCTCCCATTTAAAATAGCACAGGATGTGATAACTTGCATGCCGTGTGGCCTATCACTGTCCTATATGTCACGTGATATCCTCCCATTTGCATTACTGCCATCGCCACTGCTCAGTCTCTTCAGCCATATCTTCATTGATTGTTCCCATTTGAACCCAATTGCGCGGTGGTCATTTCCTACTTTATGGTCCATAACTCCTTCTAAAAGATTATTATCTGAATCTTCCCACTTTAGCAGTAACTATTTTTTTGTACTTCAAGAAGTGAATATTCTTTAACATTCGATTGTTGTAGCAATCAGAACTATTTATAATACAAAGGTACAATTTTATTTAGTTTCATTTATATTTTTGACTGATTGAATATTCATTTGGCCATTCAAATCTCCCTTTGATATTTGAAACATATATATGACAAGGCCCTCCCATGGTGCTGATTTTTCAGCCAAGTATGGCCGCTTCTCTCTAGCTGGTGGTGGGTCCCGTACACTGATTCAAAATATATATATATATATATATATATATATATATATATATATATATATATATATATATATATATATATATATATATATATATATATATATATATATATATATATATATATATATATATATATATTTTTAACTTTTTTGACAGTAGCGGCTCTTTTTCGCCACCGGCCTATTAATTAGTTTTTTCCACTAATTTTTAATCAAAAAACATTAAATTTATATTTACCTTAAATTTTCTGGTTACTGATGTAGAAATAAGTACTTGCCAGATTAGCTTCACGGAGGTACCTCCTTGTCCTTGGAGATGATTTAAGAACGTTTAAGAACATTTAAGTACTTTTAATAAATAATAAGACTTTTTAATTGTTATTAAAGGCAGACAGCAGACTTCAACTTTGAAATTTGTTTGGGATAAATTATACACCATTCGAAAGAGGAAAGATTTCTCTACAATATTTATCTCAATGACACATGCAAAAAAAGTGTTTAGATTTTGTGTAATTTCTTCCCAAATATCATGAATCAACATTTTTAACAGTGAATTTCTGCTGATTTCTGCTGAACTACAAAAGATTTTTGCAAGCGGATTTCACTAAAATACTTACTATACACATATGATTTATGAAATAACTCACAATTAGCAGCAATATATAGATAATTTTTTTTTTGTTGATTTTTTTGCTATCTCAAATTTTTTTTTTCTCCAAAAAATTTAAAAGTTATCCGAAACATAATGAAAGTTTTATATTTGCCTGAATCATACATCAAAATGTTGATCAATGTATACGAAATTGAAAAAAAGAAAAGTATAAAATAGTGTTGGATTTTTGTTATACCCGAAATAGCTGCTCAATGTGAAAAGAATTTTTTAGTAAAATAATCCAAGAAGTTGAACTGTGAGCAGCAGCAAAACCATTGGGTATACAACAAATTTATATCTAAATAAAAAGGTGTATCTCTGAAATTTTACACAGTTGTAGACCAATTAAAGCGTTTTCCATTTGCACAATGCTAGCAGCTCAATAAGAAATGCTAATCCAGTTTTATCCAATTTCGGGCATAATCGACCGATTGTTACAAAAATATTGGATCAGCTGTTCTAATGGAGCACGTGGTTTTGGAATAACAAAAATAAAAAAATAACAAATGGTTTTTATCACAAATAATTGATCAACCTATTGGCAGAGTAGTTTTATCGATTTGGAAGAAATTAAATTAAAGTTAATTTCATGAATAAAACATTCATCAAATCAACGAGCTACGCCGCCGTCTTGTTTGTTTACATTTTGTTAGCATTGCTAAAATTCGGTAACACAGTACTAACCTACCAGAATTTAGGAAATTACTAACGTTTCGTTAACATTTTACTAAATTTGTGCTAAAATTGACATAATCGAACGACTTTTTAGCATTTCTCACCAATTTTTACAAGTTGTAAAAATTTAATTACAATCAGATGAGTAGTAAAAAAGTTATATGCAATCAATTATTTGAATTTTTCTTTTCTTTTTTGCAACTAAAGAAAAATGTAATATTTTTTATTTTAAATCCGATTAATCTGGCTTTTTCAGACATGCATGTTGCAGGGGATCAGTATATTGTGTTGAATAAATTTTAAAAAGTTTTCCGTGAGTAGCAGCAAAAATATTAGGTGTACAGAAAATTTATCTAAATAAAATATGTGTATATCGTCGAGTTATAAAGGCCATAAAAGTTTCATTCCTATCAGATGAATAATAAAAATGTTGCAAGACACCAATCATTAAAAAAAAATTTTGGCAACTCAAAAATGAAAAACCAGGAAAACGTAATTAGTTTTTATACGATCAGTTTGAAATTTTCAGAGCACATATAATTGAGGAAACATTTTTTGTTTAGAGAAAATTTTTGTATGCCCAACAGATTTGTCGCTGCTCATGGGAAACATTTCAGTTTTCAAAAGTTTTCTCACGATCAGCGGCAAAACTGTTGGGCATACCGAAAATTAATCTAAATAAAATATTTATATCTCATAGAGGTAAATAAGTTGTGAAAGTTTCATTGCAATCGAATAAATATTAAAAAAGTTACACCCCACCAGTTCTGATTTTTTTTTCTTTTTGCTACAAAAAAAAATTCATGATAATTTTTTTATTTTTTGTTCAATCAATACGAAACTTTCAGGTCATATACTACTAGGCAAGGTTCACATATTTTGTTTAGATAAATGTTTTGTAAACTCAAGGGGTTTGCCGCTGCATATGGGGAAACTTGAAAATTTGAAAATTTTCCCATGCACAGAAGCAAATCCGTTCTCCATACAAAAAATTATTTAAACAAAAAATGTGTATCTTCCCAAACTATACTTGCTCGAAAGTTTCGTGCCACGTCCATGAATAATGAGGGTTATAGTGATTTTCATTCATGACTTTTAAAGTGAACACCCCATTATCTCCTATACATTGTGAATAAAATATTTTTTGCCTATTGAAAATAACCACACCATTGGAAAGAGCATTCAATTCTACACTAGAAAGTGTTAAAACCTAAATATCATGGAATTAATGATTACTACCTTCAAAAGTTAGGAAACCCTACGCGCAACGTCCCCTTAAAGGCAGACAGGAGACTTCAACTTTGAAAATGCTTCTTTTCAATATTAAGGATAACTTTATCCTTTTTGAGTAACTTAAAATAATCAACTTTACTATTGACAGTTATAAAGTTTAACTTACAGGTTTTTCTTAGCCATGATCGTATAAACATTAAATAATAAGTTGCACAATACTGCATACAAACTTATTAATAAAAATGAACCACAACTTATTGTACTGTTAAGGAACACTAAATATTGGACACGTGTTCACAGAGTAATTACGGACGGAATACTAATGAATACTCAATATTGTTCATCCTTACTGACTGCTATCTAGTCACGTGACCAGTGGCGGAGGAATTTTCCTGTAATATTTAAGCCTTTATTGTTGACTCAATTTACTGTTATTTAATACTGTGGTAAAAATTTTTTAATGACGTCATATTTTGACAATTTTATAACAAATTTTTCATAATATATATATATATATATATATATATATATATATATATATATATATATATATATATATATATATATATATATATATATATATATGCCTCACCATATATGACCTTCTTTAAATGATGAATATACAAGCATATGTCTATTAAATTTACTAACAAAGCCTAAACTGGAAAATCTATTTATTTCCAGAGATATCCAGTACTTTTTTTTTTTTTTTCCGTTTTAGGTGTTGATTTTGAAGTGGTTTTAACTTCTCATCAGTGCAGAATTCATCACTTAATTGCATCATAGCGTTTCGTCAGTCTCTGTCCTAATTCAGTTATGCAAGATTGATGAGAGACCTGAAAAGTGTGCAAGTACTATCCTTGCTTAAGAGAGATCATGTAGGAAGCTACCAGGACATACTGTAGTTGCAGGTGTCTAGTCATAAGCCATGTGATCGAAATGAAAAAAACTATTTCCATTACTCTTAAAATGCAAGGTAAATAGGGTTGAAAGTTGAAAACAGAAATGCTTAGTACAAGAAATGTAAAGACTGGAAACAGAGAGAGAGATGCTGCCTTGGTCAGAAAGAAATTGAAGTTCGTTCATCTTCCATGTGACTATCACTTCCCTTAGTCTTTGGGGGAGTCGGCAGAAAATCACTTATGTGCGTTCATAGAGATTATTTACCATTTACCGATGTGAGTGTGTGTGTGTGTGTGTGTATATATATATATATATATATATATATATATATATATATATATATATATATATAATAACTATATATATATATATATATATATATATATATATATATATATATATATATATATATATATAATTTCTAATGTGATGATACTTTAAATTTTCTTGATACAAATGAAGGGTAATATTAGTCAAAAGGATACTGAAAAATTACTATTTGAAATAATGACAAACTTTTATATATTATACAGATAACAATAAATTATTCTTTTTACAGACTCTGCTTGTCCATTGACTGCTTCCAGAGAAGGTTAAGAGGTATTTATAGTTTATTTTTTCTTGAATATCTTTTATTTTATCAAAATTGTTCAAATATTGTGATGAACATCCAACATAACCAGGCTGATTCACAAATTATCACAATATGATAATTAAATCCTCTGAATCGTGAGTGATCTATACTAGATACTTTTCCCATTGAATTAATATATATTTTTGTTTATCAGTTCTAGGATATTTAAAAATGTTGACTTCATTACTGGATAGATGATTTAAAGAAACTGCATTTCTCAAGTTTAATCTTCAAATTTTCAAACCCAATACCGTCTGCTCTGACCTGATTCTGCAGGAGAATAACCAGAATCCTAATTATTGGCCAGTTGCAAACGCTGTTCATCACATCCTAAATCTGAACATCCTTTGCAAAATGTCAGCTTTCTCTTATGACGAAGGTATACACCTTGGCTATCTGCCCGACTCTCTTCCAAATCTAGCCATGCTGCTGCCTTGTTAAAAGCATCATTCCGTTATGATGCAATTACTCATGTTTATGACGTTCTCTAAAATAGGCAGTGTGGCTCATCTGCTGTCTCTGAAAGCAACCCCATACCTCCCGTCCCTCATCAGCTCAATTTTACGGAGAATTAATGGCTATAATGTTGGGGCCCTTCTCAATCTAAATCCTACAAGATAATCTTACGTCAATTTATTCGATTCTTTCAACGCCCTCAAGTGCTTAAAACACTTTTTCCAAACTATTGGTCCTCTTGTTGTAGCAGACAATTCTCGGCTGTCAATTCCATAAGAAACATATTTTGTTTTAACCCCTCTCATGTAGGGGTAACTGGAAATTCGCTGACAGAGAGGCCAAATGGCCACATCATCTTTTGGGGTTGTTCCAGGTCTTCCGGGATACAATCAAAGGGCCTCCCATCACTGATTACTACCTTCTCCTCTGACAAGGCTTCATCATGATGGCAAGCGTGCTGGAACGAGTGATCAGCTGGGAGAAACTCAGAAACATAGCGAATTTGTGACGGTCCTTTTCCTCCCAACATTCTAATTGCTTAAGAGTGATACTTGCACGTCTCGTATGGCACAACTAATAATCAAGTCGCTATAAATTATGCGACCTCCTCCATTATGCAAATTTGCATCGCAAATACCGCTCAAGTATCTCCGTCATATTTCTTTGATTGTTTCCATCTGGAACCCTATTCGCGTCGTCATTTCCTATTTATGGTCCATAACACTAAAGATTTCCATATTTATCTGAATTGTCAGAATTAGCATAATCTTGTATTTTAAGAGTTAATATTCTTTAACATTTGATTTTGACTGTAATCTTGAATCTTATAATAACATAGAGTACAAATTTTATTTCAGTTTCATTTATTTTTGACTGATTGAATATCTTTGCATCAAATCTTCCCTTTGATATTGAAACATATATATGAAAAGCCTCCATGGTGCTTCATTTTTTCAGCTAAGTATGGCGCTTCTCTCTACTTGTGGTGGTGGGTCCTGTACACCGACTCAAAAAAAATAAAAAAATATAATATTATATATATATATATATATATATATAAAATATAATTATTATATATATTAATAATATAATATATCATATTATATATATATATAATATATTATTATATATATATATAATATATAATTCTTTATGATGAATTATCAAGCATATGTCTATTAAATTTACTGAGGGATTTCATCTCTGAATAAGAGAATTAATTATGCTAATTATTAATGATTGCAATTAATATATTTTTTTTCGTGTAAGGTTGCTGATTTTGAAATGGTTTAACTTACTCATCCAGTATGCTGTCACTTATCGCTATCATAAAGGCTTCTCAGTCTTGTTAAACCCTTGTACAAGGATTGATAGAGACTGAAAGCGCACAAGTATCTGGTTTACAGGATCATGCAGGAAATATTACCAGAATACGTAGTTGCAGGTGTCAGCTCTTAATTGAAGCATGTGACAATAGAAACTGTTTAAATTAACTCTTAAAATGCAAAGGTAAATGGGGTTGAAAGTTGAAAACAGAAATGCTTATTACAAGAAATGTAAAGACTGGAAACAAAAGAGATGCTGCCTTGGTCAGAAAGAAATTGAAGTTCTTCATCTTCCATTGACTATCCTTCCTTTGTCTTTGAGTCTGGCATAACAGAAAATCACCTTGTGGATCATAGATTATTCATTTATGATGATAATATATATATTATATATATTATATTATATAATTATATATATATATATATTATTAACTATATATTAAATATATATATATATATAATATATATATATATTATATATATATATATATATATATAATTATATATATATTAATTAATAATATATATAATTAGTATATATATATTATATAATAGTAATATTATAATATATTATATATAATATATTATAATATAATTGTGATGGGATTAATCCTCATCGTCATCGTCATCGGCAAAAATCGCATATTTTTTTTCACTGTTCATCGTCATCGTCATCGAATTTCTGCGTTATTTGCGATTAATTGAACAAATATTAAGAGTTTTGGATAATATTATATTCCACTTTATATTATATATTCTATATAATTATATAATATATATAATAATATATATATAATTAATAAATATATATAAATATATATATTTTGTATACCCATTTTGATTAAGTAAGGTATGGATTCCAGTGTAATCGTTCGCCTTTCTGTTTCTGCGTCATATCCATAGCTCACCTCCAGAAATCTGAGACAAACCATCTTATCAATTATCATACATACCATACTTATATCCACACCCCTTCTAGACAACATTTACAGAATCCCTTCCTTATATCCTTGTGTGAGGAAAAAAAGTGCTGAGAGTCAATGATCGCTGCGTCGTAATAGGCACACTAAGTGATGGGGTAGTTGGGTTGGCTGGCAACTACCACTTATCTTTGCCAGGAATGCTTATGCATGGCTCAGAGAAGGTCGGATCGCGTCATCGACGTCCTATCTTGGCGAAATTTGTTTGAATCGTCTGGGATCATGGAATGTCAGAGGAATAATGTTGAGGAGAGAGGTGATGGATGTATTTAGAAAGGGCATTTGATTTGCTAGCGTGACCTGGAAACAAGATGGAAGGAACGGTGAAGAATGAAGTGGTGTGGTCACTGTGGTGTGAAATGGTTTTGTGTTGGTGGAAAGGAATGAGAAGGGGATAGAAAGATTTGCAATTCTGAAGAGTGCTTGTGGTAGAGAGTGGTAGATTTGTGTGTGGTGCAGAATTCTTAAAGTTTAAATTTAAGTTTTGAATAAGTAATTATGTGGTTGAGACATATGGTCCATCTGAGGGTAATTGAAGTTGCAATTTTCTGGATAACGAAGTGATTTGGATGGTGAGTAGGCATTTACTTCATATACACATCTGCCCACCTAAGATTTTTTTTTATCATTGTCACACCACTCACATCGAGCAATATCAAGGAGGGGTGAAATTAAGCTAAAGTTCACCTCTATGCTAAATTAGCATGAAGAGCACGAGACCAGGTTTCAGTGAAGAGATTAAATTCGGCAGGACATACAGAAGATGGAAAAGACCACAGAACAGAGGTGGCGTTAAAGGAGGAAGGACCACAGCGAAATAGCGAGTTAATATCAAACACATATCAACACAGATAACAGCACTCCTTGTGCTTCGAGGAGTCGTAAGGTGGGTACGCAAATGATAAGTTCCTCGAGCACTTGCGTGGGTGCCTATAGAATAGGAGATTCAAAGCACAAAAGAAAGTTTATAACCTTTTGGCCTTTGACTCGACCATAATAAAACCGGGTGAAACAAGCCCCCCCCCTCAAAAGATGAAAGTACTCCTACAAGGGCGGATGAACCCTTGTATAGCTGGAGCAACTGAGAGAGAAAAAAGTTCAGTTCTAACGAACTCCGTCTTTGAGGGCTAGCAACCGTTGTGACTGAGTTTCCCAAGACATTTTTTTGTTTATGTTTAGGCAAGGATGTTTATATTGTCAAGAGAGACGAGAAGACCGTCGAAAGAGATAGGAAAGTTAGAATACGTTTTAGAGAAGATTTTTCAGAAGTTTGGGTTTTTTTAAAGAATTGAACTTCCACACAGGTAGACGATCCATCACGGAAATTCCTATCAGATCAGCGGAATAAAATAGGAAGATTAGAGAAGAGACCATTCTAGAAGTAAAAGAGGAGCAGCACTGAAATGAGTTGAAGAATGAAAGTCGAGTCATCGTTATAGTTAGATGTGATGTGCAGGTGAGAAGATCAGTATGAAAAGTAGGATTAAAGTAGGAGAAAACAGAACCGTGAGGAACACCAATATTGACGAAAAGAAGGACGCCCATCAAACGCCGAATTTAGAGATTGAACTAAGCTAGCTAATTAAGCAAAGAGAAAGAGAAACCCAAGGAGGGAGCTTGGAGAAGCATGAGGCGTGACATACTCGTCAAATGCTTGATTGTCAAGCCCACATGCAACCCCCGTAGTTCTAATGGCGAAGACATAAATAGCGGTTATAAAAGAAGAAAAAAGTATATCGCAGAAGAACCTCGAGCGCTGAAAGGCACTGGCTATCGGAAAGAAGGAATGAGTTTCCAGATAATAGAAGTGAGTTGAGAAGGGTTCAAAGATCTTAGATGAATACAAGAGTGAGAGCTATAGCGCGATAGTAGAAGGATCAGAGGGCTTCCTTTTTTCGGTAGGTTGGAATGTGCGAGCTTCCACACGGGAAGTGCTAGTAATGAGACATAGAGAATATAGTTGAACGGGGGCCGGGGTCAGCACAAAAGCACACTTGGGAATGCCATCTGGGCCACCCATCTTCCTATTCTTCATAGATTAGGAGCCATGGCACCGATCAAGATTAATCAAGGTAAAGAAAATAGACACTGAGGGAAAGGAGGAAGAGATATGCAGAATCGTCTAGGGTTTGAGTAGTGAATAGGGAGCGAGCGATTGCCTTTTCAGTTGAGAATTAACAACAGAACATCAGAGGAAAGGGAGATTTACAGAAGTTGCTAAGATGTTTTTGGCAAGAGGCCGAAAGATTTGTCATATGAGAACCAGGATAACGCACATTCTTTTATGAGACGCTTGGCGTCGCGAATTATCTGCAACGATTTTCTAGCTGAATGAAATTGGCGAGAGTGTTGGAAAACGAAAATTTTTCCACCCCGATACACTGTTTAGCTAATGGCCAGATACAACCGATTGACATGGTTTATGAGGAGAAGATTTAGTTTAGAAGGATGAACTTGCTAGTCCTATCAACGGTTACAGCTTCCTTATTTTAAATCTTTATACATCATCATTATTCCGAGGTAGCCAGATTTACATATTTATTGCAAACTGGCAACACTATTTATGAAAATAATTTATACATATATGAAGAAAGCAACTTGACCTAAGAAATCGTTACACAATAAGTACGCACTCATTATATACTTTTCATTTCTTTAATTATTTATTATTAATTATTATATTATTATTATATTATTATTAAATTATTATTATATTATAGTATTTATATTATTTTTATTATCTTTATATATCATTATCATTATCATTATCATTATCATTATCATTATCATATCATATCATTATATTTTGTTATATTCATATCATACATATCATACATCAAAATTAATCAATTACATTATATATATATATATCTTATCATATATATCATTATCATTAATTATCATAATTGCTATCATCAGTATTATCATCTTGTCATTATTAAATTAATAATATGGTTATCATTAATATTATAATTAAATTAATAAAATATTAAATTATTTTAAGATAAATTAATATTAATTTATATTTAACTAATTTATTATATAATATTATATTAATATAATATTAATATTATATTATTATTATATATTATTATTATTATATTATATAAATATTATTATTATTATTATTATTATTATTATTATTATTATTTACATTATTTTATATTTTATATTATTATATTATTATTAATATTATATATTTATTATTATATTATTATTATTATATTATTTTATATTAAATTTATTATTATTATTATGTATTATTATTATTTATTCTTATTATTATATATTATTATATTATATTATTATATTATTATATTATTATTAATTATATTATTATTATAGACTTAGGAATCAAAAATTTTTGATCGTTAAATTATAACTAATGAGGTTTGTCCTGACCCTGGTCTACACTTGGTTATATATATAAATATATATATAATATATATATATAATAATAATAAATATATTATATAATATATATATATTATATATTATATTAATAAATATATAATATATTATATATATATAAGAGAGGAGAGAGAGAAAAGGAGAAGAGAGAATTTTTTAATATATTTTTTCAATAATGTAAACGCACGCATCGTCCATCGGCAAAATTTGCTCTATTCGTCATCGTCATCGTCATCGGCAAAATTTCATAACCGTCCCATATAATATAATGATATATATAATATAA
>JABUQX010091161.1:0-35000 GCA_015478945.1 Trachelipus rathkii
GGAATACGGACTTCTTGTGCTGCGCACAAGTGAGGTATGAGTCATCTCACCGGATCCTAGCTCCGAATAGCGTACATAAGGTTTCGTATATTGAAATTAATTCACCGTCTTCTGGCAAATACATTTTTTCAACTCACAGACCATAAGTATTATTTTTATTTATAAAAAGTAAATTTATACACACACTGAATTACGGCTAACTCCGAATTACGGCTATCGTAGAGATTCGGTAATCTGACTTAAAGGTTTCTGTCAACTATATTGAAATAATAATGTCTCAATATCAAATTATATCTTCTATCTATAAATTTTCACAGAAAAATAATATTTAATTATTTCAGAAAACAATCATACACGTCCTCGACTTCAACTTATGCCAGGCTACCGGTCCCTTAATCTCAACTGTATTATATCACCGCTTCGAGGCCCGGTCTCCGGCTCGCTCTCGAGCTCCGGTCTTACCGTAGTACTATCATCCGTAAAATATATTATATCAATTTTTATAAAGTGGGGCACACTGCTAACCTTAATTATTGTTATAAACATGGAAATATTTGAAAAAAATTGTTCAGCATGCGCATTTGAGAAGATAAAGATTATATTCTATTTTAGTTAAGACAATTTATTCCTGAAAACATTCTAGAGCCAGGTCATGATATTAGTGGCATAAAGTAATTCTGGAAGGCTTCCGATCTCGCACGGAGTCCCTACTAAGCTTTCTGTGCTACCTTATTTGAAATATTGTTGTCAGCTGTACTATAATCTTCTGTGGACATCTCAATTTTTCAGCTCAAAAAAAATATTATTTGTCTTTTAAAAAATGTTCATTACTTCAGGCTCCGGCTACCGGCTATCTGCGCCGGCGTGCGCTCGGATTCACGTGCTCTCTGGGTTGCCAGGGCCACTCTAGTACTCGGGGCTCTAAACTCTCGAGTGTCGACTTCACTTTACTCGGCTTCTGATTCTGACAAAGTTTCTATGGAGGACTATTTGAGAGAAATTGTGTCGTACGGCCACCTCTTCTGGCCAAAAGTTTGAGCACACTAAAAAATATTTTTTTAAAAAATTCCACTACCAGGTGATGCCGCGTCTATTTGGGCTCCGCTTCCGGCTCCCGCATCCGTACTAAGGTTTCTGTAATCTATATTTGATAAATCTTAGTGTCTATTGCTTTGTTTTTTTTCATCTTATTTCAATTAAAAATTTTGGACGCCTTTAATCAAAAGTATTTTTCGAATTACAATCATTACTCTTGGGACGACCCCAATCCGAATTTAATCCGCCGCTCGACTTCAATCCGGAATCCGATTAAGGAATTCTGACTATTGAAATTGTTCAGCTTACAATGTTTTCTGCTAATGAAATTCTTTTCTCGTATTCTACTATGAAAATTTAATTTATCTTTGAAAGAGAAGGTTTTACTATCCAGGAGATCTGTCTTCCGACATCGGGATTCTCCGAGGCATCCGTATCTGACTAAGGTTTCTGCACTATTTGAAAATTGTTCAGTGCGTCTTCTGCATTAAATTTTTCACCTAAAAAAAATAATTTTTTGAAAAAATTCATACCCAGGTTCCGGCTCCGGCTCCGGCTCCGGCTCCGACTCGAGCTCCGACTACGGCTCGACTTCACCTTCTTCTCCGGATCTGACTTAGATGTCCTGCACTTTGAAAACTGTATTAGCGACTTGAGCTTCGTGCAATTCAATTTCATATACGCAAAAAAGGTTATTCGACCTGAAAAAATTTTCTCTATTGCACCTCGAGGCTTCTGTACTCTGGGCTCGACTTTGGTTTCGGACCTTCCTGCTCGACTCCGGATGAGTTCCAGACTAAGGATTCTGCTACTATTGTGTGATAACTCATGTTCCAGCACGTGTCTTCTGCACAATATTCTTATCCTAACAAAAAAAGATTTCTGTGCGCGATATATAAAATAAACATTATATACCCTAATCTCGGCTCGCCGGCGCCTAAACCGGATAGCCGGTTATCTAACCTAATGGTTTCGCTGTGCATCTCTTATTTGATATTGTTCAACAGACTCTTCTGGCAATGATGATTCTTTTCAATACATCACGCTAAAGATATTTCTCGATCAGAAGACAAACTTTGGCTGTGAGCTATGATTTTGAAAAGAACCGTCTCGTATAGATTAGCGATCCTGCGGAGGATGCCGACCTAAGGATTCTGCATCTATTTGAAAATGTTCAGTGACGGTCTTCGCATTAAATTTTCACCAAAAAATATTTTTTGAAAAAAATTCATACCCCAGGCTCCGGCTCCGGCTCCGACTTCACGCTTAGACTCCGGCTCTGACTAAGGTTTTCTGTACTATTTCAAACTTTATTCCTAGTCTTCTGACAATAAAATTTCACCTAAAAATATTTTTTAGAAATAAAAATAACCCAGGAGCGGCTCCGGCTCCGGTCCGGCTCCGGCTCCAGCTCCGGCTCCGCTCGATCCGACTCCGTTTCGGCTTCCAGACTCTCTGGATCCGAATAGGTTTCTTCTCTATTTTGAAATTTTTTTTATCTTAAGTATCATCGAAAGAACAATATTTTTCGAAATAATAAATCATAGCTGTACTCTCGGCTCCGTGCTTCCGGACCCCGGTCTCTGGCCTCCGACTTCGACTCGGCTGCTGACTTGGATCCGGATCGCGGATTCGACTAAGGATTCTGTACTATTTGAAAACTGTTTAGCACGACTTCTGCCAAAAAATTTTTCATCTAAAAATTAATTTCATGAAAAAAATATACCCAGGCTCCGGCTCCGGTCCGGCTCCATTTATTTGACTCAGTAAAATCCGAGAGAATGAGCTAGAGGTTGAGAAATGAATAAAAAAAAAAAATGAGATTTTCTTAATTATAATAAAACTTTTTTGACTAAAACCTGGAATTGCAAATTTTGACTTTGAAATTGAAATTTTTTAGTTCGACACCTCTGTAAATAAATTCTGTATCTAAAAACTATTTAGAATTTTTAAAAATAATTACACTATTTTTCATTATTATTTTCTACTAATTTTAAATAACTAAAAAAATCTGTGAAATTTTGATTTGCCTTCAAAAATAGGGATTAGTTATGAAGTCTCCCCTTAAAGGGCACAACGTGGCATTGCACATCAGTAGCACCTTTTCAGATAATTCTGGAAATTTACCTGATGCACTGTATATAATCTCTATATTACTTTGAAAGTTTGGTATTTAGTTGGACTGTATTATAAAAATTATGTAATATCAATGTTATCAAATAGCGTGATTTTCTTTTTTGAAAAAATTTAAATTTATTAATTATGATTTTATTATTATTATCACATATTATTATTATTATTTACTTGATTTATTTATTAATTCATATGTATTTTATTTATTAATTATTATTTAATTATTATTATTAATTTATTAGTTGAGTTATACGAATATTCACTTTATTCAATCTATTTATTTTATTATTATTATTTCTATTATTATTATTATTATTATTTACTCTCTTTATAGATTATTATCAGTTATAAAGTAGCTATTATTTATTTATTATTATCACTTATATCTATCTATTCAATATTGATAATTATTATTATCAATTATTGGTCTCATTGAGTCTGTGTATACAATTATTATTAGCATAATGTATATTTATTATCTATATTGTTGTATTATTATTATTCATTATATTATTATATTATTATATTATTATTATTATTATTATTTATTATATTGAACTATTATTTATTTATTAGTTACTATATTATATTAATTTATTATTTGATATTATCTATTATTTATTATATATTATTCATTATTTATTATTTCATTTATTATTTACTAATTTAGTGTTATATTTTATTATTTATTATTATATTTCATTATATATTATTATTATTATCATTGTAGGTAGTATATTGGTAGTAGTAGTACGTGGGTATATTAAGTTGTAGTAGTAGTCAATAGTAATACTAAGTAATAGTAATAGTAATAGTAATAGTAATACGTAGTTGAATAGAGATGTATGTAATAGTATTAGTAATAAGTAATACGTAAAGTATTGTAATAGAATTAGTATTATTATTGACTATTTAGCATTATTTCTATTATTTTATTATTATGATTATTTAATTAATTAATTATTCATTATTATTATTAGTTATCTCATAGATTTGGTCATTATCTAGTTGCTTATCAATGTATTTAGGTATGTAATAATATTTTATTATTTATTATTATATTTATTAATTAGTTATTTATTTAATTAGTGTCATATTTAGGGTAATTATTATTATTATTTAATATTATTATTATTATTATTATTTATATATTAATATTATTATTATTATTATTTATACTATTATATTATTTATATATAATTATAATATTATTATATTATTTATAATTATTATTATTATTATTTATTTAATTATATATTATTATTAATATATATTTATTTGTTGTATTTGTTGTATGTGTTGTTGTTGTTGGTTGTTATGTATGTTGTTGTTTAGTTTGTTGTATGATTTATTAGTTGTTGTTGGTTATGCCTGTTAGTTGTATGTTTGAGTTTGAGTTAAGTTTTTGATTGTTGTTGTTGAATTTATTAATTATAACTTTAGCTAAGATTATAATATATTGTTTAGCATTTAATTATTTAACTTTATATTATTATTATATTAATGATCTGTTAATCACGATATATTTCTTATTTAATTATTGTTCAAATTAATTAAAATTAATTTTAAAATATTTATAAAATCTTATTTACACCAATTATTAAATTTAATATATTATTACAAATATATATTATATTATGATATATTATTATTATTTAATTAATTTTTATATTTCTTAATTATCGTGTATTTATATATATTAATTATTTATTTAATATATTTAATTATTTAAATAAATTAATTAATTATATGAAATTATTATTATTTTAAATTATTATAATTATAATTATTTAAATTATAAATATATTATTTATTATATTATAAATTATTATTTTATTAATTTTTTTATTAAAGAATTGATAATTATTTTTGAAACTTTGCCTAAATTATTTTTTAAAGAATTATAATATTATATTATTTGTTATATGTATTATTATTATCTTCTAGATTTAATCTTGATTTGTGAAATATCAAAACTTTTTTTTCTGTAAGTTCATACTTATTTAATATTATTGATATATGTTTGTCATCTACATAGAATCCTTGATGCTGTATTATGCATTATTGACAACTAGTAATGATGGATTTTTTGATAGAGTTGTGAGTTTTGATTATCTAGTAGAACGTACTAACACAATAATTATTTTAAGCTCATGTTTTTCTTAATACCCTTATTCATAAAGGTGAGAGAAGAAAGCAAGCATCCTCTTTATGGACTATGCGCCCCCTTAGTATTTTTTTTATAACTTTAATAAAGATTATTTACAAATTTTATATTATTGAGTTTTTTAATGAAATTTCACAATTTAAATATGATAAACCTGCCCCCAGTGCTTGTTCCTTATAGTTTTCATCAGTTTTCATGTTTTTTTTGTATATTGGGGTCTCGTGATCCCTAAGTTGCTTGTTCTTATAACTTGGTATCTTACGTGTATCTCTGCTTTGCAAAAAATCTTGGAAGGTCTCTTTTCCATCCTTATTACTATGATTAATTTAACAGGTAAGTGAGGGTTAATATCAACCGTATTGTTGAAACTAACTCTGTGGAGAAAATCATTTTCCTTCCAATCTTTTCACTTTTAATGATATCCCATAAAAAGGGTTATCTATAATTATTTTTTGTTTATTTATTTTTTTTTGTTTTGTCTAACTACCTCTATTTTCTAATATGATGGACCTATCAATATATACAGAGACTAAACTATAATAAAAAACCTAAAAACCCTGAAGCAGAAAAGTTACTCAGACAAATGGATTCCTTTTTATTAAATAATCGCCAAATTATTTATTTTCCTAAGAATACACCTAAAAAGAACCAAATACATATATTTTAAAATCAATTATTATTATAGAGTTAATCATTACTTCCAAGTTTCCAGCATAGACTCGTATGATTCTATCATTCATATTGGGGTCTTACGATGACGGACAAATTAGATTTTGAAAAGCTCATATTTATATTAGCTGATAGATATATTATATTGTAGTAGAGATTATAGACCTAGTACAATTAGTTACGTTAAAACGAGCCGCTTTGACCCTCGCAATATGACTTTTTGTCTTTGTTTATGTATTGAGAATGTAGACCTATTAGTTAGTTATAAATTGTTAATTAGTTGGCTATTCCTCATGGGTGAGTGCCTCTGCAATTGTTTTCCCATCATTTTTTTTTCCTTTTCCTTAATCCATAAATCCTTCAATTCTGTCTTGTACTTTTTATTCTTCTCTTACAATATAGCGACTATGTTCTTTTTTGAATATATAAATAATTTGGAGGTATCTATATACGGTATATCTCTCCATAGTTTGTCTTTTTTCTTTTGAGGGATATTAGAGGTCACGTGAACCGGGAACAGTCTTTTAACATTAAATTTGGGATAGCATTATTTACTACATATTGTACAAGTTTCTTTTTCCTTTTTAACATAAGTATCCTCAATCGAACGTAGACAGATTCTTAGCTTTAAATAGGTACTTGATTAAATCTTAGAATGAGAGTTAGGCACGATAGATACCCATTTGGGGTAAATTAACTCTGAAATAATAATATCAAATTCGTAGTTATCTATTCATAACAACATGCCCCCAAAACTATTTATCATACCCTAATTTTAGGGAATAATAATTTATAGCCAGGAATAATAATTTTTAATTAAATTACACCTTTATTGTATCATGACCTTGAGGCCGGTAATAAATATAAACTCACTTTAATGTATATTATTTATAAGTATGATAAAATATATATAAATTGGTAAGTGGAATATTAAGTACAAACCCGGAATCTCACATTTATGTACATAGATTCAATACTTTAACCTTGAGCACTAGTAATATAATTCAATAATACATAATACCGTAACGGTGAAGCACAAAATCTCAACTATATATAAACAAGAAAATTATCTCTCATCGATCCGGGCCTAACTAAAATAAAGATAAATTAATAAAACCATTTGTTAAAAATTATATTATAATAATTTATATATTTATTATATAAAATTTAATGTAAATATAAATAAATAAATAACGGAACAAATATAATTATTATTTTTATTATAGGTAGGGGGTAGGGGCAATAGATATCACTACAAAAGAAATATATAATAAAAACCTTTATTCTTTTATTTTCAATTTCAAATTAATAAGCAATGGATAAATTAGCTTATGATAGTTATTTGTGGATTTAATATAAAAGTGAAATATGAGTTAATATAAGGGTCATTATTATGTTAAAATATTTAAGTCCCGATAGTTTTAAAACGTTATTTATTAATTTTTCTACTATATTAATTAACAGGGTTAGTAATTTAAAAATGCATTATAAGAAGTTATATAATTATATATAATATATATATATATGTATTCGTTTCACAAATATAAAGGAGGAAAACTTTTTTCAATAGCGTAGAATTCTCTTTCATCTTCTGAACTTCCTTAGATATACGAGTAATTACAAACAAATTAAAATAAATAATTAAAAAATAAGATAAAAAAATCTTTTTGAGCTTATCAAAATCCGTAATTTCTCATATTAAATTAATATATATATATATAATTATAATATATATATATATAATATATATATATATATATATAAATATTATATATTAAATATACTATATATATATATTATATATATTAATATATTAATATATTATATTTATATATATATAATAATAATATATAGATATATATATAAATCATATATATATTATTATTTATAAATTATATATTAATATATATAATATATATTATATATATTAATATTACTATATTAATATGATTTCATATTATAAGTAGTCACTAGTGTAGGCTAACATATCCTGAAACATGCTGCTTTTAAGTGTATCATTTTTCGGTAGTCTAATTAAATTTATGTGAGCTTTACTGCTGTTGGCTTATGTTCTTAGAATATTATTTAGTAATGTAATATTTTTTAAGTACATTTTACGATGGTTATCTTTAAATATTTAGACTATCATGCCTGTTATGCTTTTGATTATAACTATTGATAATTGAGGTACGTTACTTGTGACCCGTTCACCTTTGCTTGTTCTTCTCATATTGGGGTTAAAATTTGACCGCTAATGATTTACTGGATTCTTAATTAATATTTGAGAGCTACTTCTGTATCTTTCACTCAGTCGCTTTATTTCACTTATTATTTTCAGTTTTCTTGTTTTTTTATTTTATATTGGGGTCCGTGACCTAGACTATTTAATGCTTTTTCTTTTAATTATTTTGAGTGACAGTCTACCGCTTTAACCTATCTATACCACTGAGCTGGCCTATCCTCTTAAAAGTATTGGGGATATATAAGGGTTGACCCTCACCAGTTGCATTTAGGTTTTTTTATATGTTAGGGTAATATCATATTTACGCGACCTACCTGAAAGCTGCTTTGATATGAACGTGTTGTAAATTTCCTTCCGATGTGTTTTTCTTCTTTAGTGACTTTTGATTGTTTAAGGCCAGCTGGTTATTTAGGTCTTAATACCCATTTTTTTTTTCTTTAGTCTAATTTTCCCTTCTTCCAATTACAGATATTATTTAGGGACCGGGCCTCTCATCTATTCCGAAATTAGATTAAATTTTCTGAAGAATAAATTCGTGCAAGAAAAAAAACAATTCAAGGTTACTAGTGGATGCGAGTTATAATTTTCTTATAAATGTTTATTCATTGCCTAGAATTCGACCAGTCATTTGTATTCCGAATCCCGCACGTTTTTAAGGAATAACCAATTTTGTCTTGGATATCTCTTAGAGGTGTTTTTCAAAAGATGAATGACTCATATGACTTATGTTAGACCAAAGTTTTAATAGTTGCAGAAACATTTTTTGAGATTCCTTGTGATCAACATCTGAAGTACAAAAATAATCTATAATCGATAACAAAATACGATCCTCTAAACTACTTTTTCCTACAGAGAATTTTTGGGTAAGAAGAAATCTATACTTTGAATCTTTTATTCCTATATCACCAATAATGCACCGAAGGGTTTCACCATTATTGCACTGGCTTAAAACACCCAACAACACTCTTTCTTTATTGCCTTCAGGTATATCATTATCTATCTTAACAGGACAAACAAATCTAATTATTATAAAATTTGGCTTCTGTCATGCTTCTTATATGTTATCTATATCGATATTTAGTGAGGTTACTTGATGTCACCATACCATTTGCTTGTATAATCTTCATATTTGTAAGTGTTTATTTGATCGCCTCAGTGTTCTGGATTTAAACTTTCATATAATTATTGAGTGACCCTACACACTGAATAACCAAATAACCTTTAAGTTGCACTTGTTAAATACCTTTATGATATACTATCCAGAGTTTTTGAGTAAATTTTATTTTTAATATATATTTGACTGAGGTCCTCCGTTGACGTCTCCTATAATCAAAAGTCTATATTTATGCTTAGTTCTTTATAGTTAATTCGGGGTCACGGTTACTTTATATAATATCTATAGTATTAGTAGTTGCTTGTTCTTCATATTGGAATTATTAGGTGACCTCGCTACTCATAGTTGCTGGTTAATTATCTTTATATTTTAGGGTTCTACGGTATATGACCTACCCTTAAGCTGACTTTGTTCATTATTTCTAATATTAATAAAAATATTATAAATTGTAAAGTTTTCATTTGTTTATCTTTTATACATTAATGGAGTGACTTTTAAACATATACCTTAATAGTGGCATTTAATTTTTATCTTTCATTATTAGAGATCGGGTTCTTCGTTATCCTATAATTATATATATATAATATATAATATTATATAAGTATATATATATATAATATATAACTATTATATATATATATATAATTATATATATAATATATACGCAAGTTTGCTTAGTATCTCTATATCCTATAGTAGAGAGTGGTCCGTTCACGATACAACCCAGTTTCCATATGCTCTTTTCTCATTGGTAATTACTACACATTCCTACCAAGCAGCCAACTAGATTGAACTACCTGTATACCCTCAAGTGTGTCTTATTTCATTTATGACACTATTGGGATATGCTTATCTTTATCATTTTACAAATTTTAGTCTATCCCACGTAGGACCCAAAAGCATAGTATGTCCTCCCTAGATAATATAATAGCACCAAAAGACTATGCCGCAGATTACAAGTCTAAGGGAGAAGTAAAATGGACCCTCACTAAGATAAAGTTAAATCAATAACAATATGATACCATATCAGAAGACCTCCGGTGTACAATATAGGTCTAATTCCCTTGAGACAAGAGCCAACTATTTATTATTATCCAATTTAGAAAGTAGAACTATAAAATGTGCACAGTACTATTATATTATGATACAATAACTAACACTCACAAATACAATATCTTAACCGTGTAACTAGCTCTTAATTGATTATTTCAGCTCTTTAGATAACCTCCTACATAAATCATTCTTCCGAATTTCAATAACCTCATCAAATCTCCCCTAAAAGGACATTATGCTCTTAGCGATGAAATGGACCGAATGATATCTTATTCAATAAACTGAATAGCCTGATAGTGAATATGATTATATATACCCCTATACTCTCTACTATATATATCTTATCCTCTATTATATTCTATCTTCTCTGCTCTCTTCATCTCTATTACCTACGTCTATTACTCTATATCTATATCTATCTATCTACTTCAGATTTCTCCTTCGATTACTCTCTTATCTCTCTATCATGTTATATTGATATCTCATTCTATCTCTCTACTATTATATATATATATATATATCTCTTATATCTATATCTCTCTTATCTATTACTCTCTCTTCTCTCTCATGTTCTTGGGCACTTCCGAAATGAAATGAAATGGATCTTTCATCCATAGACTCATCATAATTCTTAATCATATTAACAAGGAGTTGTGAGGAGAAAATATGCACGTGGGAGAAGATAAATAACGACAGAGTGTATTCTCAGTAAATACCTTTTAACTCTTATTTTGCGGGTCTTTAACACTCTCTGGTCATATACTGAGCTGCTACAAGGAGCTTGTGATGTCATAATTGCATCATTGCCGGACAGGGTACTCATATCGCTCGCACAACGTTCAAGAACCTCCGTTACACCGAGTAATAACGTTTGTCTTCTCCATTCTTAATTTCGTTCAATCTGGCAGGATCTAACTTATTTCTCTTTGATTAGACAACTAAGAGTGGACTCTACGGTTCCTTTGAGGAGTCACTTTAGCGCTTGACTGGGCCTCCCAACTTGGACAAACCATACCGCTGCTTGTTTCGCTCATATACTCACTCAATTCAGTGGGATAATCTTCCTATGTTGTCACATTTATATGATTGGGAGTGGGGATTTTCCATACTTCGCTCGAAAACCCATGAAAAGCGACTAGTTGCTTGTCTCTGGTCAGCTTACTTTGCAATAACTGACCCAAAACGAAAATGTTCCAACACCATCTATGGACCTTATTTGACAACTCATCTTGCTTCAACATTCCTGGGTGACATCCTCTTAAATTAAATTTAACCACTGAAAAACTCCCCTCCTCACCACAAAGCTAGTCTATTGTATACTTCAATAATATGTGGGACGTTAGGTGAAACATCCCCTGAGGTTCTCAGACTAAGGTTCTTTCTAACTACTCTGGGAAGTTTTACTTTGACTCCACGCAGCTCGGGTCTGAAATGTCCCAATCTAATATACTCGATAACTCAGCCTTTGAGCTAAACTCTTATTTCTTTAGCGAAGTTCTAGGAAGATAACACTCATTAATCCACCCCACCCAATAGTCGTTATTCCATCTGTCTTTCAATCAAACATATGCGCTTGCTTTAAACATTTTTATTAGCGTAACAATATAGGGCATTCAATTTCTTCCTTGCCATATGAATATTCGTCGGAGTTGAATCTTACTGGTTTTCCAGTTCTATCGAATAACCGGACCAGATACTTGAAGTTTTCTTACATCTCTTATTATAATTATTTGGTAGTGAGAGCTCACCGTATGGTCAATATCACTGCTAGGAGGTTATATCTACACTACTGCTTTTAACTATGTGAACCTGTCTCTATTCCAATCTCTCCTCTCGCTCTCTGTGTAATCATTGTAATACAAAACCGTGACTATCCTAAATCAGTCTATATGCGGATTAGAGTTAGTGGACAATGCGAAGTATGCCAGAGGAGTACCACGCTATAGGTAAGTAGCGCCGTCAATATAATATATTTATCTCATACATTCTATTCCATATACTCACTTCAATCTAATATATATCTATGACCAGTATTGCAGCACCGAAATTCATATCTGGGTCTCTCTAGGGACCTATTGTTCTTGACATCTGCTTCGCCCCAAGTTTTAACTAAAAGCAGTATTATAATCACTGGATATTTTTAATACATATAGTCATTCACCCACTCTCCATGTATGTTAATATACTAATGAGGTAGAAGATTATCAACTACTTCAGCCACCCCTTTAGCTCATGATCACCTCGTCTAAGTCCTAAGATCGTTGTTGATCTCCTAGCCTTCTTTTCAATGGGATGCCTTAACAAACAGGATCCGTTAAATGATGAACGTTTAGATGCGCACTTACTCATTTTACCATGTATATTGATATTGTCTATTTTAGATCATAATTACCCTTATGGATCGCTTTTATCTTTACAACTTTTTTTTACATGCTTTTGAAAGCATTTAATATTATTCACCTATAATGCCTCTGTGAGTATATATATAAAATAAGCATCACATGAGTGAACTATAAATATTATTTATCCTTTTTAATACTTGCTTAATATGCTTATTGAGATCATATCAAACTGTATTCAATAGAGATCTTATAATTTAGCATGTCAGAGTAAAGATTATAGTTATATATTTATATTAATATATTAACCGCCATATATTTTTATATTTAATTTGATAACGCCTTGGCAACCTAATATGACGATAATTAATTATAGAGATACGTGATAATGCTACAAGTATATCAGATATATTAGACTTATGTATATGTAATTTAGATATTATACTTTATAAATTATGTGTCAAGATTTTATATATATTACAAAGTAGAGATGCTAGTTTTAGTTTTATGAGAGAATTAAAGCATTATATATCTAAGCTAACATAGAATGCTTTAATAAGAGGTGCAAATATCAGGCGACTCACCATTTATGTTCTCGTATCTGCAGGTTAAATTTAATGATGAACACTAAAGTCAATAAGTATTCATATCATGTGAATTATACAATATCTTACTATAAAATAGTTACTGAGAAAGCACTATAAAGCATTATTTTAGGTTCATGCTCATAGTTAGACAGGCAATGGCACCTTAATTTAACGTGTCGACCTTTGCAATATAAGTTTATATAGTATATTTACGTAGTTTGACACAAAACCTGCTAAATTAACTATAATTTTATTTAATGGACCATCTTTGGAGATATTTTATGATAACTTTTCATAAGTGAGGTCTTATAAATATTGGCTTCTTAGTCATGTTTGCCTTGTTCTTGATAATTGGGGTTACGGACCTAGCACTATTATGCTTGTTCTTGCTAATTAATATATCGGGGTTATTTTGACCCTACAGGTTTCTGGTTCTTTATATTGAGGCCTTCTGACCCCAGTGCTTGTTCCTTATATTTTCAGTTTCCTGTTTTTTCTATATTGGGGTCTCGTGACCCTATTTTGCTTGTTCTTTATATTGGGTCACGTTACCACTGTTGCTTGTTCTTCATATTGGGGTTAAAGGTGACCCAGTTGCCTGGTTTTTTATATTGGGGTTACGTGACCCGAGCTGCTTTGTTCTTTATATTGGTAAGTTTCTGTTTCTTTTCAACATTGGAGTGCACTTCACCTTCCCCCTTTTTTTCCTTTATAATGGGTTCGCGTTACCTATTAATTATAGTAATAATATATATACAGAAATAAAACAAAATAAAATTACAAAAAACGGGAACTAGACCTTTCCCGGGAGGAGACACCCCTCCTCTTCCTCATTCAGGGCTCGTAAATAAAACTTATTCCAAATTAAGGACAAAAAGTTTGTTAAAGATAGTTGGGTTGTTCAAGGTTATGTATTAGATAACATTTTTTAGATAGGGGTGGGATGAGAACACAAGTAAGCAATATTCAAAATTTCAGAGAAGAAAATTCTAAAATATGTAATTAGTACCATTTAAAACACTTAAAATTTCAGATTTAGATTTGAAACTTAAATACTATTCCAAATAATCTGTCCTTCTGTGAGTGTCTATTCGGGAGATATCAGTTTCTATAATTCACAGCACAGTTGATCCTCTCGTGTTTCTCTTCTATCTTTAATGCAATCGTGCGCTCCGGGAGAGTATATACGCCCATAGTATACTATAATATGACTTAATGTATAATCTGTTGAAGTGTTGCAGCCGTAGAACCCTAAGTTATCTTTCTGGCACATGTTCACCACTACTCTGAGAAAGTTATTATGTTTACTCTCATACATCTATAGAGTGAACTTCAACAGTCGCACGCAATGCAGTGCAAATAGCTTTGTCTGTCATGTATAATAGCAGTTTAGCCAGAATACATTGGGAAATTATACTCAGTATATCTTCCGTCAATCCCCATGCCCAAAGTGCTAAACCAATCACTCACTTAGCTCCTCAAAAGGAAGCCCGCCCATCTTCTAAGATAGAATAAGCAGCAATTTAAGAGAAGATATTAAGTCGTATTAGACTACCTTGAACTACTGAGTGGTTAATAAGGCTAGAAGTAAAAGAACTCATTATATATTAATATTCATAAGTAAGTGATTATCGGCAATAATTGAGATATCATAGGATTTACTATGTAGACTTATATACAATAATCCAATTGACCGGTACTATTTTTTTGACGTTACAGTAGAACTCTAAGCTAGTGGAATAATGTACAATTACAGGTAGTTGAATAGTGTAGGTCAGAGAAATAACATCTCACCCTACTTCATATTATTCAACTTTATTCACTCACAGTTACAGCGATTAGTAGCGTAGCAATGCTTTTGTCACTATAAGTGATGGTTTTTGAGGAAATATTAGAAAAATTGCTCTTAAACAACCCTAGTGAGTAGGCAATACCTCTATTTAATTGATGCTCATCAAAGAGCTCAAAGTGTGCAACTTAATAATTGTAATATGTACTCCAGATTGGCTATCCACCTCTTGCCTTAAACTCGGTGCAGCTCAATAGCGATGAAGGACAACGGTATGGAGTACTGTTAGCTTTACGGTCCTTTAATATGGCTCTCCCTGTCTGTTTATGATTGTCTATAATCACATATAGTGTGATAATGATTTAACGGGACGATGACCTCCATATAACTGTCTTGTGTGGTCATTCTCTCGTGGCATATTGAGGGGTTTATTAGACGTGACTCCTAAGGTTTTCTCGATATATTGGTATTACTTATTGATGGTCCGGACCTGGTGAGACGATTACAGGTGGCAATCGTTCCTTATAATGTGCTAACTCGAGTCTTTCTTGTCTATTTTTCTCTGATGAGTTGGGTAGTGGCAGTCGAAGTTTCTTATTAGTAGCTTAGATCTATTTGAAATTGGGCGTTGTCCACGCTGTTTGATCACCTTCCCCCAGAATAATTATTGGGGTTTCCTCCAACTACAACCCAAATTTGCTTGGTGTCTTCTCATTAAATTGAGGTGTGTTAGGTTGAAAACAACCTCCACAAGCTATGGGAGTGGTATGCGTCTCTTATATCTCATCGAGCTGTTATAGCGTTGACTTCTCTTCCTAGCAGCTTGCTTTTGGTATCCTTAATGATGAATATCAGATCAGTATTCCCTCAGTGTCTTTCTTCGCCGGGAAATCAAACATTGGGAAAGTCAACTTACACCACAAGTTTCATATATGGATATCTCTCTGAGTACCAATGGGAAGTTATGCACCTGTTATGCGCTGCCCAGTTTTATGCTGTGTTTCATTATAAGTTTATGTTGGGTCACGCTATACGCCACCGCAGTCGGTGCGGTGTGTCTTTGAGGGATGTGGGCTATTGCTGACCTGAATTGTTAACCTGACAAGTTCTACTCTTGCTTTAAAACAATATCCATAGAGATACAAGTTTTTTACCTATTTTACTTTACATTGTGTCACTCCAACGATATGCACGACATACGTATCTAAGCTTTCCGTTCTCATTAAGTGCTTTCAGTTGCTCTTAAAAAAGACCCTTTAACCATAGGTAGAAGAAAATAGTTAATAACCTTTGATGGACGAATAGTAAAATAATGAGAACTGTTACTACTTGGCTCCCGGGAGCTACATGTATTGTCGTAACTTTACCTGGGTATAAAATCCTTCTTATTTTTCCATCTGTATTTAGGAATTTTATAAGTAGTCATATTGTATTACTCCACTCACGTTGATCCCATACTGAGAAAAGATTCACAAAATTAGCGTGGAACAACCAAGTAAACCATAGTGCTATTTATACCTGTCATACTTGCATAATATTAATGGAGCAAATTGTTATTTTCAGGCCGTAGTTCATCTCACTGATTCATTGGAGAAGTTATTACGCGCATAGCTTATTACCACTAACTATTATCCGGTTATGGCTCTGAGCAAAATCTGAGCTCGACTATGCGCGGATTCCTTGTTCATAATCATTAATCATTTAATAACTAATCGCTCACTTAGTAGTAAATGTCTGTTCATACCAAGCTGGGCATGTGCGTACACGTGATCTTTATGAGATGTCTAGTTATTTTATTCGAGCTGGTCGTATATAAGTCTCTTTATGAACATTATCCTTGCTGATATAGCATTTGTTCGTGATGAGTTTTCGCGTTAAGACTTTACGCTCAGACGCTAGCCATTTTCCGCCATTGGTACAATTAGCTCCCCTATCATTTTTGGTATGGGTTTAAATGTTTTCAACTCACACTAAAGACTCGTATTCTCAGGTTTGCTTCTGATATGTTCTATCTGTTTCATTGCAAGCGCCCATTACTACTCTGAGCATGGAGGTGTTCCACAGGACGTATTCCTCAACAGTATGCGTGTATCCCTGGAATCCACAATTTAAACTTTTCTGGAACGCCACCTTATCAATCGCGTGCTTGGCTTTTTACTTATATTTGCTAGCTATTTACTTGCTTGTCTCATTTAATAATTCGTGGTCCACTGTCGATATGACCCAAGTCTATCCTTTATGTGTTGCTTCGCTTTCTCTTAGTACCTAGAGTGGTGTACTAGCGTATGTATGAACTACCTGGCTGGGCGGTAGTATATGAGGCCTCCACAACTCTATTATACCTGTTGATTTTCATCCAAAAGAAGAATACCGTTCTCCACTGGAGCCTCCCTGATCGTCCCCCCGAGCAGTGTTATGCTTTGTTTGACGTCTTACAATATTCTGCTGTTTTCCGAATGGTAGACATTATTTTATCTTAAGAAAGGGTATGTACCTTCGATATCGTGTAAAGTATACTTCGTGTGCGCTGTGCAAGATAACCCTAAGTTGAACCTCCTTAGCCTCGCGTATCGCTATCTTCTTGAGACTCTGTGGAGGAGGATGATGTATATTTGTTCTTTACCAAGGATTGTAGTCCCGATACATGACCAGTCATATTCATCTATTAACTTTATAATGGGCAATTTCCGACGATTTACCTCAACATCGCTTTGCAAATGGGCGCTGGTTGGTTATGGTTATTCCTGTTCCCACAATTGAGTGTCCTGACTCTCTCTCCAATCCAAGGTTGCTATGTTCCCCACTGTATTAGTCACCATTATGAGAGAGTCACGTTATATCCATCTGTTGTTCGTTCTCTTCTTATTACTTGAGAGTTCAAAGTCACGAGCCGCTAGGTATAACTTAGCTCTTCTCACATGATTGTTTGTTACTCAGTCTTCTGTATCTTGTGCTTTCAATAAATTAGACAGTTGAGTGCGACGTTTGACGTAATCAAAGTTTTGGCCTGCTGTCTTATCTCCAGATCTGGCCCTCTTCGCTTCTTCCTACCACTCCGATCATGCCTCTGCACCAATGCATACAATTTGGGATAATAGGAAGTAGGAATTATATATGCTTATAATGATTGCTCATTATCTAGGGTAAATTTTATTCCCTATTAATTATATTCATCTATGCAATTTACTCGCATCAGCTACACTCACAGAGCGTACTTAGTAATCCACATATTTCATATAATACTAAATGGTACTCCGCGTATACAATACATATTTCATTACTTATCACGTGATGACTGCTCCAGTTACTAGTCCAGAGCAATAATCTATACATATTAGTATGTAGACACTCCCCTCAGTTAGAGGGATAAATGGCAATACTGATAATCGCTGACATAAGATGCAATAAATATAATTGATGTTAGCCTCTTTCTATTTTACCCGACATTTTTGTAGGTACCTGTAATGAGCATGCTCGGTGGGTCCATACTAGTGACTAGATCGAGAGATCTTGAGGTGAGACTCATGAGTGTTCGTGCGCGGCATATTATTATTAAGATATCATATGGACTCTAGACACTAGATCATGTCCTGTTGTTTCTTGAGAATAAAGTGGGTATTTGGACGTGAGCCGCCCATTTTTAAATGCTTTGAATATCTTCCCATATTCTTCGGGGTGTAATCTCGGGTAGAACCGGGCCTGAGGTTTTCGTGAGAGGTTCATGTATTTTAGATATTTATGTAGTTGCGCACCAGGCGCTTGACCCCTCAGCTGGCGCTTGTCCTCCTTTTAATTCTCTCAGTATTCTTCTGTACTTTTATAACAGTATTGCGTTGAGCTCATCTTTATCCATTCAGGGTGTGTTGCTTGCTCTTCTTTCCCTATATTGCGGAAATCAAAATGTTTTTATACCCCTCGCCATACCCAGGGTCAGACTTCGGTTCTTCTCATCAGTGAGGTGCCAATTGAAAGTTTTTGTTTCGACCACCCTTAGTTGCTCGAGAGGTTCCTTCTCATTAATTCTCTTGAGGGGGTTTACCAGTAGCCACCGCCATAGATCAGCGTTGTTCATTTACATATTGTTATATCAGTTTTTTCTTTATTTTCTGTTTAATACCATTGGAGTCAATTAGTTCAACGCCCATATTTTTTTTTTCATCCCTATTTCTACTAGGAATATAATATTTCTCACCGGGACCATTTAAATTTTGTTTCTGCGAAGATTTATACACCAGTATGCTTGTTCATTTATAATGGGGTTCACGTAACCCCAGTATTTGTAATCGTACTTTTATAAATGTTATCATTTGGACTATATTTTTGAAGAAATTGATCACGTTTGATATCCAGTTAATATTATTGTCTATATCACATACTAATTCGTGGCGAGTATCATTTTTCTATTTATCACCTGCGCTCATAATTCCCCATCGTGATGCACTTAGTTGTGCTTGTTTTCTGTAACATTTGCTAAGAGTCTGCTGTAGAATTGACGCCCACCTTCGGCCGCACACACCTAATTAGGGTTAGTTGGGATTTATATTATTATTTTACTCAAACCTCCCAATAAAGTGGTTTAATAATGCTCATTTTTAATAGTGTGGGCGGTGGTAGAAGTTCAATATATATATATAATTCAAACTACATATAAATAATATATAATATTATCCATACAATATATATATAATTATATATATATTTATATATATATATATTTATATATATATATATACATATATTATATATATAAATAACTATTCATATATATATTTATCATATATTATATAATAATATATTAAGTTATATAAGACTATTATACATAATAATATAATTACTATAATATATATTATAATATGTACTATATATTAAAATATATTATATTATAGATACTAACTATATACTAATAATATATAATATAAATATATAATATATTAATATATATATAAGATATATTATATATAATAATAACTAATATATAATATAATATATTATTATACTATATATTCTATATATTATTAATATATATATATAATATATATTAATTATATATATATAATAAATATTATATAATAATATATCATATATATATATATTTAAATATATATATATAAATATATTATTAATATTTTTATAAAAGTTGGGCTTATCATGCTTAAACTAAATATTCGATAGATTTAGTCACTACTTTTTCGGGTCTTTAATTTGGTTATACTATCTTTGCCTTCTGCTGTTAATGCTATTGTTCTTTAGAGATATTGGGTAAGATTTTATGTGTAACCTTAACTAGCTCATTTGCTGCTTCTTTCATACTTGGAGTAGTTTATTTGTTACAACTAGTTTCTGGTTGTTCTTTATTATTACAGAGGCCAACCTTGACCTTTAACTTCTAGATGTCATTGATTATTCCATATTAATTATTCAGTTTCTGTTTTTTTCAATATTGGTGTCTCCTTGAATGACTACTATTCCTAACATAAAATTTTCCTGTTCTTTATATTAGGTGAAGTTCTCACGTTATTTAAAATTAACCTAATTATTATCCAGTTGCTTTTGTCTTCATAAATGGGGTTTAAGATGACATGACCCCAAAATTATAACATAACGGTTCTTTATTAGGTGTTATTTGGGAATTTTAACTGAATGACAACCCTGGAGCTGGCTTGTTAATAATACTATGTACCAGTTTCTTATGGGTAAGAGTTGCTACCTTAACCATTAGGATCAAATTTCTACTCCTCTTCGTTCATATTGGTTTTTTTATCCTTTCCATATAACATATAGTAGGATAATTCAGACAGATTTAACCTAAATTACACAAAGTTGACTTAGATTTTCTTATTTAAATGGAGATCATCGAAAATATAAATTCCCCAGTAGCTTATATCTTAATAATATTTTTAAAAAAGCTACACATGTTGATTCCTACATTAGTTGGTTCTCAGAACATCTTATTAATACAAAATTAAATATATGAAGATCTAAATAATAAGTGTCTGGCAGAAATGCTTCATCACAGATTGTTATAATAATCACAAGCCCATAATAATACTTAAAGTATATGATATAAATGCTTCTATAAAATGCAGTTGCAATAAATGATTACATAGAGGAAATAATAATTAAATAAGATTTAATGAATAATTAATAATAATATAATAAATAAATTAATTATATAAATAAATAATTAAATAATAATTTATAATTATATATCAAATTATAATAAATATAATTAAATAATTATATATTATCATAATTTTTCCATCATGTATTTAAGGCCCCTATTATTATACCTAAAATATTTCAGGGGTATATTATAATAATATATGTAGATATATAATTTAAATTTTTAATAATTATAATTATTTTTAAAAATGTTATATATATATATTTATTACCTCCTATTTACTTGTATACCTGATTTATAATAAGGGATAAATTATTAGGGATAATATGTAATAATTATATAATATCCTAGCTTGCTCAAATTTGTTCTGAAGGGATTTTCGGATAGGATACCCATGTGGATAATAAATATAATATAATAAATTAAATTAATTTATAATAAAAATATAAATAAATAGATATTATATAAATAATTGTAATCACTAAAAAGTGAGTGAGCACTTGGGCTCACACCTATTTAATAATTATCAGAGAAGGAGATAAGAGTTTTATTTATTACATTGGAGAGATCGCTTTATACCATTAAGGCATATCCTGCTGCTATGCTTATGTTCTTGATAATTGTGACGCGCCTCAAGTGACCACACATTATTTGACATTGATATTTTGGTAACACTACCTTAAGGGGTTTATTGTAAACCCTACGTCTCTATAGTTTTTGAGGGATAATTGTAGGTCTAATTAGAGCCTCAGATGAACATTGTCCTTATAAATTTTCTTATAATTCTATAGTTTGTTATATGAGTTAAATTTATTTGAGGTACTTACCTGTTGACCCTTATTCTCGCTTTGTTTTCTGTTCATTAGTTTTTATTGGAGTGGTCACAGGAAATTAAACACGCGTTCAGTTGCGTTGTCTATCTTCATTTTATTTGGAGTTATATTAGTAGACCAGCACATAGTTGACTGGTTATTACCCCTTCCTTACGTGATTTTGGTGTCAAGTAAAAGTACCACCCATAATTGAACCAGCTCTATGTTCTTTATAAATAATTGGTATTAGTTTTTTGATTATTACAATTTGCGCCCAGGTCAGGCTTTCACTCCTCTCATGTGGACTTATTTATATTCTTTCTATAAATTTGTTGTCATTTTTCATGCCGGTTTTACCTTTCACCGTTGGGTGCGGCTTCCTCCCAGTATGATGGCTTGGTTTCTTTACTCAATCCTCTAAGGTGAACGGTGCAGCTAGCCGACATAACCAGTGTGTTTTTTGCTGTCGTATACCATATTGCAGACAGGCCATGTGGAGCATAGCCATTACCCAATTTTAATTGCTTTATCTATATCATATGAGTCACGTTCCCTCATATGTTCTTGGATAACAATTCGCTCTTAAATATCGGAACGTACAACCGGCTTGCTAGAGCTTTGCTCTGTTCTTCAAACATGGTCACCTGATATGCCGGACGATAAATATCAGTGTGGAGAGAGCACCTAATGTTAACAATAAATTGAGTAGCTAAAGATGAGTAGTGTTTATCTAGAGGGTTATGAGGTAGTTAATTTTTGTATGCCATTATCCCCTAGATTGTGAGAATAAAACGGGACTATAATATGTTTCGTTGGTGAACGTGTTATAGTCATGATCTCGTATTGATCTCTGGTCTACAACTATTAATTTATAGTACGTTTTCAAGAAATTTTAGTACTAATTTTAATCATTTTCTAACTAACTTATTTATTTAAATGTCTATTTTAAATTTTATTATTAAATAGCGATTATAAAATTAACAGTTTAAGATAAGTATGTATATTTTGGAAGTATGAAAGTTTAAATACTTATAAACGTAATTTTTCAAATATAATTGATAATATCAAAAGGTGTTTTAAACCACAGAGAGCTAAACTGCAACCAAATCGTATAGATTTAAAGTAAGCTGTTCTTCACGGCCGTTCTTTAACATGTCATAGTGCTTCTCGCTTTGTGGCACATATGGTTTCTTGAGAACTAATATAATGAGAGGTGCTCATGCGTTGTGACCCCATATAAATGCTTATGATATTTTCATTCGAGTGATTGAGGAGTTATATTGAATCCTTAGCTCATAATACCTGGCTCTCTTATTACTCTCTAGGATTAAATTTCACCTAGGAAAGCCCAAAGTTCTTGTTTCGCGTTGAATATGTTCTCCATGTATTCATGCTCTATTTTCTTCTTTAATTGGGCCGTGATCTTTCTTTGTTTTGTCTTGTTTCTTTATATCCCAAATATCTCGAAGCTATCCAAGGGCGAAGCCCACGGTATAAGCCGGGGGTTGCACGCCATCGGTATGCTATCGTTCTCTCCATACACTGTGCGAAGAGTTATAACGCGTAACATTGGACGCACAGTGCATGGCGTTCTCCTTATATTTTTGAAGATAAGTGAAGTTAGGCGCTGCTATAACATTTGAGTTTAGGAACCAGACTGGCCTTCGTACTTGGTTATATAATAATGATAAGAGATTTTTCCTATAGTAAGCACTTCGTACATATGGAGAGTCAGGCTGTCACAAGCGGAAAGAAGGGACCGCACCCTATACTCTGCTGTGTGTCCTTGTGATACGAGTGGGCAACTTCTAGCTCGTGGTAGCCTTACCAATATTTCCACAAACTCCCACTCTAGCGCTCATAGCACTCCTAGGTCCTACTTATAATCGGAGTGTTGTCACCACGATGAGAACCGCCCTTTAAGCTGTGCTTTAATTAGGGCTTTAGTGGAGTGTGAGAACGTCACCGATAGAGAGCTCGCGAGTCAATACTTTGCCTCTTACCATCAGGTCAGGTGAGCTCTACCGCTGCTCCTGTAATTCTTTAACATTGTAAATAACTGTGACACCTCAAACAGTCAGTGGGTGCCTGCTGCTATACTAGTAAATGGCAGTTGAGGCGCGTAAGGAGTAGAGACAATTTTGGGAGATAGGAACAGAGTATTATATAAGTCATTTTATTTGGCTTATTATTATTTTATTATTTCTCGACCCTGACCAAAAGCCGGGTGAGACCAGAGCCCCAACAGATATGAGAGCAGTAATATCCACATTAAACAAAGGGCGGTGATAGATGAGACCTTGTATTAAGTACTTGAGATGATAACTGAGAGACGGAAAAATAATAGTTCTACGCGTTACTATAAAACTAAGAATACCTCAATTAATTCATTTTTGTAAGGCTGGTCTAGCAACTGACGTATATTATGATTTAGAGGTTTCATAAGGACATATATTATATATTATATTAGTGATTATCTGCTAAAATTATGACGCTAAGGATGTTATTATATTATGTAACTAACGGTAGAGAATACGTAGAGAATTATACCAGTATACTGAGATTATAAAGAGATAGGAAGTTATGGAAGTTTTGTTTATATAGAGAGGGAGATATAGGTGGCTAGCTGCTAACTTGAGTTTTTTAAAGCATTAAAGAGATAGTACAGATTAGTATGCTTGAAGACTATATAAGCGGCATCTCCTCGTGAATTCGGCTACTTGCTGTCGCTATGCTTCGTTGAGCTATAATTGGAGGTATAGTTGACGACAAGCGCGGATGCATACTGTTAAGGTACTACAGATGGACTTAAGTCTGAAGGTAGCGTTAGTAGGTTAGGAGAAACCAGAAATAAGTTGAAGAATGAAGCGTAGTAGGTCTCATTGAGTTCTTTCTCTCTAATCATACATAGAAGCGCACCGAGCCCAGGAAGTGCAGGCATATAAGTAGACCGCTGATATCCGTATTCTCTCAGTTTCGCACTGTCTTTTCATTTTACATATTTGGCGCCACCCTTGATCTTCGTGTTTCCTGGGCCTCCCCTCTCCTTTATATCTTGCCTATGTTAATCTTTTATAGTTCGGGGTTCAGGCGTTTTTATAACAATCTTCACTCGTATGTTCCGCTTCTTCTCATTATTGGCGCGCTGGGAGGTGACCCCAGTTGCTGGTTCTTTAGGTGAGATTATGGGAGTACGTTAGACCCGACGAGCTGGCTTTGTGCGTCTCTTTCAATATTCGTTTAAGTTTTCTGTTCTTAATAAATCTATTGAGTTCACTTATCACTTTACTTCAATTTTTTAAAAATTTTTCACTCCCTTACTCACCCATTAACGGATTCTCTGTTACCGCCTCTCTAAAACACCCTTTTGCCAAAACTTTCCTCATCTTCTTTTCGGGAAACGGGTTTCTCTTCGTCTCCTCCTGTGACAAATATAAACCATACCTTGGGGGCATTAGGCATAAAAAACAAAAAAATGTCTTTGGGAAAACTCGCAACTCACAACGGTTGCTAAGACAGCCTCAAAGAAACTGGGGAGTTCTGTTTAAGACTGGAAGACTTTTTTTCCTCTTCTCAGTTACTCCGAGCTATATCAAGGGCTCATTCCGCCCTTGTAATGGAACCGGTGCACTGCCTCTCATATCTGTGGGGCTTCTGGTCCTCCACCCGCGCTTTTGGACAGGGCAGAGTCAAAGGCCAAAGACTTATAAACTGTCCGTACTTTCCACTTCTCGTGACCCTCTATCTTGCGGCGCGATGTTGGCTTATCTCTTTCCTATAGGTACCAGTGCTTGTTCTTTATAATGGGGTAGCGTAACCCAGTTGCTTTTCCTTGCTATAGTGAGGCTCAGGGGCGAGACCCCAGGTTGAACGGTGCCTGTGTGGAAGCATAGGTTGTACAAATGTTTTCGTTTAATACTTTTTCACAGTTGCTTATTACACCCGTGAACACTCCCAGTTTGCGCTGTCATGACATCCCTCGCAGTTTGCCAGATACAGGGAAAATAACTAAATACTATTAGGAGGGTTGACACTTAGAGTTTGTTTACCTGTACGTCAATAAGCATTATAGAAGTATTAATTAGTTTATAGAGTGTGGGGTAAATATAATTTAGGGTTAAAACTCACCTAACGTCACAAGTTCGCTATGAGTGTCTCCCCTATATATTATATTATTCCCTGCCAATCTCGTTATCTATTTATTAGGTAAAATTATCTACTTTATTACCTCAAAATCTATTCTAGCTGATTATCTACCATATTAAAATTATTTAATTATCTCACCTTACAAGCTTATATAAATCGTACTGCGTCTGTTGCTTCATATTATATATATACTATACTGCGGTATAATTATGATGAGTTAAAGTGTTGTGACTTTCATGTAAATATAGCGTGCAAACTCACACTTTCGTCACTATCAGTTGCGTGAATAAAGGGTTCGCAAACTCGCGTGTTAAGCGTCTAAAAGAAATTATTAGAAATACTAATTATAGAAAATCATAATATAAGAATGTGTAGTGGACGTATCTGCTTGTTGCTTGTGTCTTCAAGGATATTCCGGTGGTTACTGTGATTCTCCAAAATTATGTCCATTAAAGTCTTGTGTCTATAAGGCAGTATTTGGGCTGTGGTCAATAAAGTGTTATTTTAAACCTCTTTTAGTGCCGTGGTCTTACTAATTACCCTTATTTTGGAGTCTGGCTAGGCTTTTGACCCAAACGCAGTGCTCTGTTCTCTTAAAGAGTGATTTTTGCACCGTTTATCATTGCTCGGTTGTGGTGGATCCCTTTGATAATATTTTTGTCATCTTATATTGTTCAATAGGGACGGCTTGCGAAAGATGATCT
Source organism: Trachelipus rathkii (assembly GCA_015478945.1). Classification (NCBI taxonomy): domain Eukaryota; kingdom Metazoa; phylum Arthropoda; class Malacostraca; order Isopoda; family Trachelipodidae; genus Trachelipus; species Trachelipus rathkii. The sequence continues at coordinate 26,915 of JABUQX010091161.1, forward strand.
TGAAAAAATCGTAAGTCAGACTCACTCCCAAAACTTCTACACTTTTCCCATAGTTCAATTTCTGATATCTGGTCTAATTAATTAGTTGGGAGTCACTGTACCCTCACCACTGGGGCTACATATAAAGTTATAGGAATGAAAAACTCGACTGGGGGAGTTGAACTACTGTGTAGCCAGAGCCGAGAATCAGCTTAACAGCGCTACGATACTACCTATGGTGTGACACTTATCGTTTCCATAGTGTAAGTTCGGGCTGTGGAGATGGTCATACTAAAACTAGCCCTATTACCGAACACCAACCACACGTCTTTTGTCTGTCCATATTTTTGTTCACATAAGTGTTTCGTAATTTATGTCACCTTTTAATGTAACATAGGGTGAGGAGCGGATTGTGTCGGTTAAGTGCCATGTATGTACGGTCCTCCACAGTCTGTCATTATGCTCTGTCATGGCTAGGTCTTGACTAATTAGAAATTGTACAGAATGATTTTTTTTTGTTCTAATAAAACCTTGTTATTGTTAGCTCAGGTAACCATTGGAGTCCATACTTCACACACCCATTTTTTTGCTCATTTTTATATTTACCGAGATCAGGTTGGGACTCAGAGGGAAAGAATTGCCGTACAAAGGAAATTATTCTATGTGTCAACGTTGATGAAAAATATAAATAGAGATTTATATGTCACAAAGGCAATAACACGGAATGCATTTTACAACTTGCAGCATATATGTTTTCCAAGATATGTTTTGTTTGTATTAACACCATCTAATCTTCAAGGTCTGTATTATTATATTTAAATATTGACACATAACACTGCTACTTTCTCACCTTTAAATACACGCCAAATATAGAAACGGATATGAGCTTTTTTTCTCTATACTAATAATTCTCATTTTTATTATATGCAATTTTATCCTTTCAAGAATTCGGACATCACGTAACAAATACATATTGTCTGTCAGTTTCTTCGTGAATGTTGTTCTTTCTTATTTTTATATTTTTTTTGATATGATGGTAACGTGAATGTTATACCACTAAGACAAATTTGATTGAATCGTTTAAACTTAGAATCACTGACTGTCAGGTAGGTATAGAGAACATTAGAATAATTTATTTAGCTACTTACTTAAACACTGATAATATACCTACACCAATATAGACACTTATGAAAATGATAAGTCAGATTGTTTTTAAACTTATTAATCTTTAGTCATGTAATTCTGATAACGGTACAGAAATAGTAAAACTATATTTAATGAACATTTAAAAGACTATATTAAAGTTAATATGTCCTTGTGTCTATTATCTACGATATTAATACAGAGTGGAAATATTTTGCACATATAAGCTTACAAGGTGATTGGAAAATTAGTGACTTCATTATAGAATTTATTACGATTTAGGAGATTATTAATATAATTAAATATTAATTAATTATATATATAAAAAAATATTAATAATATATATATACAAATAAATAGAATATAAAAATGCAAAATAAGGTAAAAATATATTTAGGACTAAAAATTTGAATTATTATTATTATATATTATTATTATTATTATTAATGACTTAATTATTAATTTATTACATTAAATAAACAATTAAAATATTAATTAATTGTTACAAATTATTATGTTAAATTAATTTAAAAAAACAATTTTATTGTTATATTATATTATTTTATATTATTATTTATTATTATGTTAATTATTATTATAATATAAATATTATTTATTATTTATTATTAATATTATTATTATATTATTATTATATTATTCATTTTATTATTATGCTATAAAAAATGTCAATAAGAAAGAATAAAATATAATAAGTCTCCAAAAAGATATGAAGAATTATCGATTATCGATATTTTATTATAATTTCTTAAATTTAATTTAATTCATATAATATAATATAATGTATAATATATAATTTTTTTATAAATGGGTTTGGTTATCTTCACCTTACGTCTCGTATATAATATATAATATATATATAGTAACGGCTTATATACTTCGAAGTATTAGATACATATTAGTAAGTCATTATATATTTTCGGGTACTTTAAATATTTGGTCATTAGTGCTGTTGCCTATATATATAATAGTAATATATTATACGTAATAGAAAAGCGACGCATCCCTAAATATGATTAATATCTAATATTATATATAACCATGATTATGCTATGTTACTTTCTATATTTATACATTATATTTAGCTGAAGGTAATTTAATTTTGCCCTAAATATACTATCTATGGTTCATTTATTAATTGAGTTATAGATACCGCTATATTATTATATATATCATCACTGACCATATATAAGTACCGAGATGCTTGCTTCTATAATATTTATATATATTACTTATATATTTAATAATAAATATAAATATATATATTTATACCATATATATATTAATATTATTTATATAAAATATATATATATTATATTAATATTAATAAGTTATAATATTAATAATGGTAATATATGATATATATATTTTATATACCTTTATCAAATACATACTATCAAAAAACATACCACATGGGTAAAAATAACCACCAATGGGTTTTTCCTGAGTGTTGTAAACCATATTAAAATTCAAAAGGTAGAAGAAATTTGGGATGGCGAAATGAATTATCCATTGGAATATAATGAAAAGCCCTAAATAAAACAAGATGCTGCATTATACTTATCCATAATGATTATAACAAAATAAATTTGTTGGAAAATTCAGTTCTTGGAGATAAGAAAAATAATTACATTAAAGTACTTATGAGATAGAGATATGGTATAACTTTATAGGTGTATTGGGACCATAGATATGGAATGGGACAAGTTGAGAAACAATCTTTGGAATGATAAGATGAACAGATGGCGGGGTATGGCGAGAGCAAAATTTGCATATGAGAGGAGGATCGAGACATGTAGTTTTCTGTGATGAAATTGGTGTAGCCAATTCGGAGACGTGCAAATATCACCTCGTGCAAGCGCTTTAGTCGGTGAGATAAGGCCACTCACCATGTTTCTTTATATTTCTGAGCTTCGCCCCTCGCTCATGACTCGCCCAGCACTCGTGCAATTAGAGACCAGGAGCCTTGCAGTACTACAAAGCTCCGGGAAAGAGGCCACATTGTGGCATCTCTGTCAGCGATTCGTTCCAGTACCGCCTACTGGGGGGAGGTCAATAGTATTCTCTCTGACTAGACTGAGCAGCCGAAAAATTGTTGTCGCGATACATTGTATTCTTAGAAGTATGTGCTTTCAAGCCGCTGGAGTGCGCGTGAGCGATTGCCTACATGACCTAAGGAACATCGTTGAAAATAGGATTCGAACGTGCACGATAGAAGTCACTCTTCCTTAAAATTGAGATGGATTGATATCAATAAATTTCGGTCAGGAAAGACGCAATTGCACCCACACTGTCCCCTGTTTTAGAGCCGTCATAAACACTGGAGTAATCCACCGTGACTACGTAATGAGACAAGAATGATTTTAACAAGGCAGCAGTGTTGCTAGATTTGGAGAGAGAGTCAGGACCAGGCAAATTGTGGAACAGGGAATAACCATAACCACAGCGCCATTTGCAAAGCAGTGAGGAAGTATGGATGCTAATAAACCTGTTTGTAATTGGTCATCAAAGAGGATTCTGAGGTATCCTCTCCGCCGAATTGTGTCAGAACAGACGATATTCAGTGGTTTGAAAGCGAGATAACGTTGTGCACATGATCGTATTCCTTCTAAGATAAAGTTCATAGTCACCGGATTTAGCTTCAAGCTCACCGGGGAGATCGGAAGGCTCCATGGAAAGATACGCGATTGCTTAGTTTTGGGATGAAATCTAACAGGTTAAAATATGAGTTGGGTGAGGCTACCATATAACTACGCCACCATAGTTTCAACTCGATCAAATTATGGCTGTGTGGAGACACATAAGGGAACTTGCGATCAAGCATCCAAGATTTTGAAGGCGATATGAACTTAAGTTAAGCAAGGCAACGGATGATAAGTCGTTTGCAGAAGTTAAATGTGCGGTACGTATTAGAACGCCTGTGAACACCTCCATCCAGATTAAAGTGGGCGTTGGATAGAACAGAAGACACTCGACCTGGATGTTTTGTTGATTGAGACATTTAATAAGAGGGGGAGCTGTCTTCGGAGGAAACTGAGGAGTGGAGTTTAAGGAAACCCCAGTTCTTCCAAGTTGTGTCATAAGCTTTTCAAGGCCTAAAAGACCATCAGAACCTTCCCACCAGTTGGGAAAGCTTCCAGGATGTTATGATCCAGTTTTAACAAGGTCCGCAGTCGATCGATTTTTGCGGAAGCCAACCGGAAGTTTGAAAAGCTTGGCGACTCTCAGAACAGGGAGGCAGCCTGAAACCAGTTTCTCCATTAATTTGCAAGATGTACAGGTAAGCGAACTTGGTCTTTGGTTTCCCGCTAATTTTGATCTTTCTCAGTTTGGGAATGCACGGTAACAAAAGCCTAAAATCTAAAAGATGGAAAGAAGGAATTTGATCCAAGAAGTAGAAATCATCGTCTGGGCCAAGGGCACAGGTCCTTTTACTAATTCGTGCCAGGTCAGTTCCATATTCCCTTGCAAGTTTAAAAAGACGTTGTAGGGTATGATCTTTTCCGTTGAAATGTCTGGTTTGTAAGTGTTAATTTGTGGTTTTTAAAAAAGGCTTCAGAATAGCGGGAAGAGCCGAGTGAGCAAAGACTCAGTAAGCCTAATGCATCCAAGCTTGCTTCTGTCCTAGTCGGCTTCTTTGACTTTAGTATATTTTTATAATTGTGGTCTGACGAAGACCGGCTTTGATCTTTGCCTCAAACAGCTCAGGAGAAGAAAGTCATTGCAGTAGATGAACGGCTGTCTCATTATTATAGCTGTTCACAAACTACTGTCATAAGGCCGTAATTTCATGTGTTAGTGGAGGAAACAATAATTTTGGGGGTCCAAAAGAGGCTCCCATTTGACATTGTTTCTCTCTACACTGAACTCATCCCCCCCCTGGAGCCTTATCTCGCCTATTATAATGCTCTGTGGGTCCCCGCTATCTCAGAGACAAAGTAACATTGAAATACTTGGTAAACACGTTTTGGAGACCTATTGAAGGACACCATTTTGAAATCTCCGATAAATTCCCATTGTGTTCTTCATATTTCAAGGAACTTAGCAATAGCTTCACTGCTGTGTTCTTCTTTAAGCTGCACCGAGTGAGCCAAGGGAATACGGATGGATACATGTCCATTTATTAATGTTGCACAACTTTGAGACTTCTTTGCTGAGCTTCAATAAGTATTGTTTTCCACAGGGGTTACAGCATCTAAATTCCCTCAAAAAACCCTGTCATTGTGGCAAAAGCATTGCGGCCCCATCCTGACTGGTGAAAACAGGTTAAAAAGAGTGGTGACGTTTTCTCTGACTGCACTTCTTCACACTGTCATGTACAAATTCCACTGATTCAGTCTCGACGTCAAAGCTCGGCATTGGATTTTAAGACAAGTCCCTATCAATTGTCCGATATCTCTGTTGATTTTGATATTGATGTTTTCTCTCCTCAGCTACACTTTATTCAGGATCAAACGACTTCATCGCCTTCTGATTTGCTGCTTTCTGCTTCTGAAGATGGCGGTCTTCCCTTTTGAGGTGAGCTCGAAGGAGCTGTGGGCACTTGGCAATGGATGAACGAAGATTGGATATTATGATAGCTGAGCATTTTTGCCAAGTCGATGCTATATAGTTCCTTTGTGAAGATTGTAGTTCCTTTAATATTGGGGAAACTTCTGATTCGTGAAAATAATGCAATACTAGCATTCTTACTCTTAATAATTGTGACCCTGTAACTCATGCCCCTGCAGAAAAGCAGAGATAGAAGAACACAGGATCGATGTTGCAAAAATAGAACTGATATCATCCGAATAGACACTCACAAAAGACAATTATTAGAATCTTTTTTAATTACGAAGTAAATAATTTAATTGTTTTTGAATGCCAATGCTCTTGATGATTTTATCCAATTTTTATTCTTAAATTTTCAAAAAATGTCTTATCTCAAAAATGTTATTCTAACATTAACATCACCTGAAAACCAACTATTTTACAGACAAACTTTGTCATAATTTTTAATGGAAAGTTTTATTTACGCAGCCTGAATGAGGACGAGGGGGTGTGTCTCTCTCGAAAGTCTAGTTTCGTTGTTTTTGTATTTATTTGTTTTTATTTCCTGTGAGTTTCCTTAATATAATATATTATAAATATATAATATATAAATATATATATACTATATATATATATATATATATATTTATAATATATATATATATATATAAATTAATATATTGCATAAGCGCCGACGTTTAAATGAGGGCCCATTGCCGGTGTCCAACCTAGCAATGCCAAATATTCTTTATAGGCTCGAACATTTAGTACGATTGTTAATCAAGGGTAACTTTTGCTTGTGTCTCATAAATTGCACCCGCAGACATATAAAATGGTCGTCTCCTGATATTTTGCAACTCTTTTATGCATTCTGTGCTGAATGCTTTTAATCAAAAACACGCATCTCTAATTGAAATAGTTACTATGAAGACTGTGAGCTAATCAACTAACTATATTGATACTTGAGCTTACGTTCTCTATATTAATTTCGTCATCTAAGTTGCCAGAGCGTTCAATAAATAAAAATATGTCGTGTATTTAAAAATTACTAATTTTCTCTGACATGCAAATAGATCGGTTTGAAAACAGTGATGTCAAGGCAACAAAAGCAAAGTTTGAAGGAAATAATATTATTTTTCTTTGCTTTTTACACAGAGGCAATTAGGAAATAATGCTTTCAAAGCAACGATAAAAAAATAAAGGTAAAAATAAAGCGATCCATAAGGGAATGGAAGCAAAAGGAAATGTCAATACAGGAAGAAGAGTGTGCATCTAAACGTTCATATTTAAGGAGTCCTGTGTTAAGGCATCCCAGGGAAAGAGTGTTAGGAGATCAACAACGATCTTAGACTTAGACGAGGTGACAGAGCAAGGGGTGGCGATGGTTGAAGTCTCTCCTAGTATAACAACTGGAGTGGGGAGCTGTTTAAAAAGATCAGTTAAATCTGCTTTAGTAAACTTGGGCGAAGTAGATTGAGCAGACAATAAGGTCAGTAGACAGATGAATTCGTGCTGCCACTGCATGAAGTCTAGTTTGAAGAGGAACTGAGGGGAAAAAATTATGAAGAGTTCCTGCGCTCTCCCTATCATGTCACCCGTCTTTCTATAGAGTTGAGAGCGATTTATATTCGGAATGTTGGAAGATGTTCACGAAGCGTAGTTAAGTTCCTCCAAACATATGACTTTGGTTTAACTATATGTTAATTAGTTGAACAAGTTCTTCAAGTAAATTGGAAAAGTAGCCACTTCCGCAATGTTCATGAAGGTGAAGATGGCCATGCCTAATAATTGTTGATAAATGTTACGTGAGGATGTTTTTATTGAGGACAAATGTCTATGGTTGCTCGGATTTAATGTTATGAAGTGGACTCAGATGGGTATAAAGGCTGATATGATTTTGGTTCTGACGGAGTGAACAAACCAATCTGGGAGTTAGGGAATTTGCAACAACAGGATTTGAGGTTATACTACATGTGTTGGAGGAGGGGAGTTTTCAGAGTTTGGTATTTAATACAGATGAGATTACACAATGAATGGTGAAAGCAAGATGAGTTAATAAAGTCCATATATTGATGGGACTTGGTTGGGTCGTTGGAAGAAGCGCCGAAATGCTCATGTTAGGAAGGGAATCGATATCAGGTTATTGCAAACAGCAATCAGAATTGGGGTAGAATCAAGGAATTGTTTTCATGAGGCCTGGAAAAGTGACACGGAAAAGTGTCACTTTTTTTCTTAAGGAAGTTGGAATTGCGATATGGGATCAATATGGATTCCGTTCGTTACGTGAGGTCTGCAACTGGATTCTTGTCTTAGTGGACCATCAATCAGGTTGTTGCTTTAGAAAACCGGACAATATTGGTTAAGATGGGAATACTTGTGGGTTCCTTTCATGGTAACCTGCAGACAGATTTAACCT
>JABUQX010091161.1:40000-45476 GCA_015478945.1 Trachelipus rathkii
TAATAATCAATACTGAGACCCTGCCCTCCATATCCTCATATCCTTCTGTGATCTATTGAACTAAATCTTATATTGATTTACTATTAGAATCTTTAAATATAATATATATCGATCTAATGATTTCTTAAGTCATAATTTAAGGTATATATAAATAAAACAATAAAACAAAATCTTTTTCTATCTATTTTCTTCTTTTCATTTCTGTTTCTTTTCATTTCATCTTGTCCGAATTTTTTGGTGTGTTATTGTATAGAATTATATTGTCCCTCTTTCATATTTTAACTTGAATAAACCTAATATACATAAACATTCTCGCAGGTAGTGCTCTACCCATACCTCACAATTATATCATGTTCCACACTCTAAAAAGCCCTAAGAGAACATTCTTGTCAAAATCAGTAAATCAGCTACATACAATTTGCAGTTTAATCAGTAAAATCAGCCTCTAACTCATCCTTCCTCCTCCTCATTTTTTCCTCTCAGGTGGTTCCTATGGCAACTCTCAGGTGTCCTAAACATTTGATCGGGTGCATGGGGCCCTGAAAACTATAAACGCTATGAAGAGGCGGGTCCCGGGAATCGGCATTCCTCCGAGTTTTGAAGGGAGTGTGCTTGCGTGCTATCTCCGCCCCTCTTCCAACTATATTCTCTATGTCTCACTACCTACACTTTCCCTCAGTGTTTGGAAGCACGCACATGTGTCCAAGCCTATTCCGAAAAAAGGAAGGCGCTCTGATCCTTCAAATATCCGCCCTATAGCTCTTAACTTGTATTCTATCTAAGATCTTTGAAACTCTTCTCAAAACTCTCATTTCTTAGATCATTGGAATCTCATCCCTTCTTTCCGATGCCAGTACGGCTTTCCGGCGCTCGAGGTCTAACTGGCGATATATTTCCTATCTTACTGATTTATGGTTTTCCGCCCTTAGGAACTATGGGGAGACTTGCGTGTGGTGGCGCTTGACTATCCAAAGCATTTGACCGGGTATGGAACGCGTCATGCTCTCCAAGCTCCCTTCCTTTGGGTTCCCCTTCTCTTTTTTATACTTAATGTTATTTTTTTTTCAAATCGCTGTTTCAATCGGCTGTTGTGGATGGGGTGACTTCTTCTTCCTTTCTGTCAAATAGTGGTTTCTCAGGGTCTGTCTTATGCTCATACTTATTCCTACATTCGGTTCAATAATTAAAGTAGATACTTCCACAACTGTCCTCCAATCCCTCATACCTGCCTATACTCATCCCTAGTGAATCCTCTATGAGATTTCATACTCTCATGATACTAGTCCTGATTCTATTAATCTGAAACTTTTATTGATTCAAGGTCATATTTTGTATATAAATAAATTTATATACTATTACAACATTTTATTATTTTGTTTTGTTTCTTTAAACATTTTCTTTGTTTTTATCCACTTTAAAAACTTTATGATAATTGTGGTGTCGTTTATTATTATGCCTGTTCTTATTAATTATAATTTACCTTGTATTCTTATTTGCTCTGGCTTGGTATTACAGCTGAATAAGAAAAATTTATTATTTTCTTTTCGGGTTCATATTCAGGTCGGTAGATATGGTGAAAAACAATAGTGGTTGAGAAAATTTATTTACATTTACCATTTATATTAAAGCACGCTAACAAACTTTCCAGTTTAATCAGTATAACTACAATCAGCCTGCTTTCTCCTTCAATTCCCTCACATAACCCTCACTAAACTTTCCCTATATTCCTGTGATCTATTGATCTATTGATTCTATCTTTTCGGATGCTATTGATCTAGGATTGATCTATCTGAGTGTTCTTCTGTTCCTCTCATTGTTTGAGATCATAAAATAAACTATATCCCTTCCTCTTTATCAAAATTAAACAGATACTCTGCATTCTATAGGGAATACACTTACTCTTATGTCATAACACATAACACACAAGAGTACTTTTACTCTTTATTTATTGGTGGTTTTGTTTCTTTAGACGGCGTGTTTGCCGTTTTAACTACAAAATTTACTTCTTTTTATGTTTATAACTTTGAAAAATAACTTATAACCTTTAATAATGAATAGGATGATAATTTGCACAGTAAATCAGCTATAAAAAAATGCGGAATACGTCCGTCAGTTCCATGGTTACGCTTACTGCATTACCGGCTGGATAAAGGGACTCTTATTTTTGTTATCTCTATCTTTCCTCAAGGTTTCTTTTACTAATTGATCTATTGACTATTATTAAAGTTAAGAGCTGCAATTCAGTCATCCGCCCTTGGTAATTGGGAGTATCTCAAGTCAGTCTTATTCTCTCGTTATAAATTATTCTACATAGAGCGACAAGCATACACTTTATTTAATTTTTTGTGTTTTTTTGACTCTATCTCTTCGTAAAGGAGAAGGAAACATAGTAAATTTTTAAGAATAAAAAAACGCTGCGAAATATATAAGATTTTCTTTTGTTAAATATTTTTTGCGTAGCAAAATATTCTTTTGTGTATTTATTAAGAGAAGACTCGTCGTAAGCCGCTTTTGCTAATTGGATATCTTTCATTTCTCAGGAAAAAACTTGTTATTCCATTTGGTTACGATAGCCTTACGAACAGCGAGAGTTAGATTGGATCTTAGCTTTTGAATATAATGTATTTAATTTTTCTCTAATAAGCACTGTCATCCAGGTTCAACCCTCCCTACCACACTAGCGTATGCGGATTGGCTACTACGATTGGAATGCGCCTATTTTTAATTCCTATCATCTTGGCGAGTCTTAACCTTGATTCCACTCTATGTAATCCATGTTCTTTCTGTTAGTGAAAACTAACATAAAAAAGTGAGAGTTCTCTTGTGTCTGTCACGATTGAGTTTTTTGAGTAGTGTGGATGTAGGTAACGTCCAGACTAGTTTGGCTGCGATGCGTTCTTGTCTTTCTACCACAGTCTGTTTCTGTGGAATTCTCTTCCTTGTTCTGGTTCCTGCTTAAGTTAATCTCACCGATTCAAAGGCCTGCGTCTGTGCGCGATACTGCGTAATTCTTTAGTTGTTGACTTTATGAGGTGTCACCACCACCCTCCTTGAATAGTGGCTTCTGCCCGTGAGTGGTGGTGACAGTGACAACTGTACAAAAAAAAAAATATGTATATATATATATATAATATATATAAAATTGTATAATATAGTATATATATATATTATATATATATAATATATATAATATATATATATATATCAGTATATAATATATATAATTATATATATAGATATATATAATATGATATAGATATAATATATAATTAAATATATATATATATATAATATAATATATTATATATGTGAATATTAGTACAGGGGATTCAATAAGATATGACTGACACACTTGGAGAGTAGGTTCCCTACCGAAATGTAGCAAAAATGATTCAGCATATCAACACCTTTAAACGTTAGGTTTGAAAGTACGGTTTGAAAGTACGGTCCGAACAGGTACCCAGATTTGGCCTTCATACGCAAACTTTTCACGAATGGACTACGTTGTAATGAAAGACTCTCAGGATGGAAGTGGTTTTGATGTATAAGAAATGTTTTACACACACCTCGGTGAAGACGGTTTAATGGGCGTTTGATATATGTCCACCTGTAAAGGTTGCCAGATTGAGTGCACACACCTCGGGAGAGTCTGTCATTTTGTGGCACCAACGTAGGTTGTGAAGCTACAGGCCATCATGAGACACAATATTCCGGTGGTATATTGTTCACATTACAGTAGATATAATAAAATAATAATAATAAATAATAATACATAATCAATAATAATAAGTACTAATTAATAATAATAATAATATTAATAATAATAATAAAACCATAATAAAATAACAATATACAAACAATAAACAAATAACAATAACAATAACAATAAAATAACAATAAATAACAATACAATAAATAATAATAGATAAGTAATAGATAATAGAATAATAAAAATATAATAATAATATAATAATCATAAAAGCCAATACATCATAAGTCATAATCATAATCATAAATCATAATCATATCATAATCATAATCAAATCATAATCATAATAATTAAAATAACTAATAATAATAATATAATAAGTAATTAATAATAAATAATATAATGAATATAATAATATAATAATAATAATATATTATAATCTATAATTATATATCTATATTATAATGTATAATTATATATAATATATTATACATTATAATTATAATTATTATAATAATAATACTAATACATAATAATAATAATAATATCGTTACAATTATTACTAACTTACAACTACTATATTCTTATAATAATATTTAAATACGGAGGATAATAAGTGGTATTCAAAATGCTAATAATATCGTCATCAGAATAAATATCCGTTGTTGTATCCATACCGTTACAAAATCTTAAATCTCAGACATACCACGCGCATGGCATTTCCGTCGTACGCCTGGCATACGCTGGAAGCATAATCAAGTCACAGCCATAGACGTGTTATTGAAACTGCGGGCTAGTTAACTGTGAAAGTGTATAAGACGTAGAATTCCTGTCCACGTACTTTTCTCCGAAGAAGCTAGGGGTAATTCGTTTCAAGACAAGCCGAAATGATATTACGTATGGAAGAGCTAACGGCAACGCTAGGGAGGCCGCACGGTTGTATTGGGATACATACTCAGATCGAAAACAGCTAGTTCATACAACATTCACTAGTATTTATCGACGATTGTGCGAGACCGGCGATTTGCAACCTGTTACCGCCAATCGAGGACGACAACGTGTGGTGCGTACACCTGCAACAGAAGAACGTATTCTGCGCGAGGTTGCAAGAGACCCCGCGGTCAGCACGAGATGTGTTGCCCACCACACCCATGTGTCACAAAGCACTGTGTGGAGGACTTGACACGATAATGACCTGTATTCATACCATCTACAGCGGGTGCAGTGTCTATCACCTACCGATTTTCTACCTCGCTTTTCCTTTTGTCGATGTTCCAGCAGAGCGTTCCCATAGATAAAGATTTTATGTCACAAATATCTCTTTCACAGATGAGGCTACCTCGTACCAGATGAGTATTCGACAAATTTCATAACCTAGCACTCTATGGTTGTCGGTGAATCCACATGAGCTGTGCATCATACGGACATCAGCAGAGTCAGTTTCGCATCAAAATTTAATGGCAGGAATCTTGGGGAGCAATGCTTTATCGGTCTATAGTCCTTCCTTCTCGCCTGAAGCCAAAACTATCTGCAGTTTCTAAGGAATACCTTGCCCCACTCTCCTCCCTCGAAGATATTCCGTTACGTCATACGTGTACGGCAAACCATGTGGAGTAATGCAGTGATGGAGCCTGCCGGCCCACTGTCTAGCATGCCTGTCGGGATAGGTATTCTAACACCGATGCATTCCCAGACACGTGGATTGGTAGTAGGGACGGTGCTGTATTCATGGCCACCAGAGCTCGCTGACCTCAAACGACACACTAG
>JABUQX010091162.1:0-5000 GCA_015478945.1 Trachelipus rathkii
CCATTGAGACTATATATCAGACAAACTGACACCCTGCCTTCCTCGACACATCTAAACCTTGGCACTCAAAGGCAAATCACCTAATACGCCGTCTACTGAAAACTCCTTCCTCTAATCACCGTTTCACATACACTGGTATTCCACTCTATTCCAATTTCCTAATAACAAGCCACTCTCACAGCCCTTTACATCAGAGCACTACGAATATGCTCCCCAATCACCTCGCCTCTGAAACCAAATTGTCTCTTCTCCCACAATTTACAAAATAGACTATCGGCCACCTCCAACTTATCATCATTAAATCCTACACTCACAAGCAAACAAAAAATTCTACAAACCGCCACCTAGAGCATCCTAACCACCATGAATAAGCAAACTTTTCCTCCCAATAATAAAAAAATATCTGTATGGGTTTTCTGATCTCATAAAGATAAGTAAACAATATTAAACAGTATTCTTCCCACAGCTCCATATATTTACACCCCAAAATAATACGTTTCACCTATAATAGTGGTTTGTAAAACTCCCCAGCTCGAGAGTCCAATAACCAAATCTTAACTAGCATATACAAAATTACCTTTCAAAGTTGTCCATTGAAAGTCATTACATAAAAAGAAACCAACGATCTAACAATACGTACCCTGGTAAAAGATAATATAATCGTTTTAACAGAAGTCTCGTCTTAAATTAGACCTACTCAACCCACCACAGAACCAATACAATCAACAACATCGACATTACAAACATTCCGTACTAAAACTCTGTCGCACCAACACACAGAAAAGAGAAAATAAGGAATCTTTTATAATATATAAATACACACAACTTCAATAAACAAAAAGGCGATATGCATCACCGATTATTTACAAACATGCAATTTTACTTATCTTTCCAAATATTTCACCCCTCCTAAAAAAACAATGCAATGGCAAACCAACCAAAAATTCTCTAATAAATTTTATTCATAATCAATTCTCTTTCCCTATTAAAAGCACGAACCTTTTCCCTCTCTCTAACTTGAAAAATCGTTTAGGATATTCTCCTTTTGTCGAATGGTCCGTTCATTCTACAATATACTGTAATTTCTACGTTCGAGATCCTGTTGAGCTCTATAAATAAAATTTATGTTATCCACGCTTTAAAGTTTTAATGGATAATTTAAATTCATTAAATCTCTATACACCCTTTTTAATTAATTAAATCTCGTATCAGTTTTTAAGTACGTATATATATATATATATATATATATATTATATTATATATTTATATTATATATATATATATATATATATATATATATATATATATATATATATATATATATATATATATATATATATATATAAGCGAGTGTGTTCTTACTCATTGTCGGGAGTGTGCTTAGCACAACAAATCCCGTACAAAATGACAGACACCTCGAATAGTTTATATTTCTACATTACAGTTATAAAATTGGAATAAATTAACTTAATTTTATCCTCTCCAATATTAACATCCCCCACCCGATGAATATTATTTGAAAACTCCTTCATTTACACCAAGGGAAACTTAAATCATAAAAATAATGCTACGTCTCAAGTAGTTTACCAATTGAGTACATTATGATTCCCGGTTATAACGGTGTTAACTTAAATCCTACACTGAGAGGCTGTTATTATAAATATCGAACCCGAATGATCTCAGCCAATATGCAAAAATCTCAACTTAACCTTTTAAAAAAATGTCTACAAAACTTAGTAATCCCCAAAACTCTAATACCCACCCATTACAAAACCAACAAACATAATCCATTCCCGGAACTATACAAATCCATATTAAAAGAAACTATCCAAAAAAACAAAATTACAAATATAATTATATATAATATGCAAAGCTTATGCATCTATTAAAATAATTTCTTTTTTATATTCTGGAAACGTTTTCTATTGTTCATTTTACGGATTAACTTTAAGTTATTCTTTTTTCTAAAATTGTTTTTAAAGTATTTTTATAATATTTTTTAATTATTTTTATAAGTTTATTAAATATTTTTTGTGTTATAAAATATTATTTATTATGTATAGTATTTAAATATATCAGTTATAAACACATTTTATAAAAATTTTTTACTATAAATTCACAAATAAGATATCCGCCAATTGCTTTGGGCACGGATTAGTTCTATTTTTAATGTGGTAAAAGCGTTATTTAATAGCGGCTATTCTACCCTTTTTCGTTTCAATTTTGCATAATCTTTTATATTTTTTATGTAATATAAGTAAGTCTACCAAATTTAACGCAAAAATATAAGAAAATATTATCGTAAACTTTATGAAATTTGCAAAAATAGATCGTTTCTATAATGTCAACTCGTGCTGAGCACGAGTAGCACGAGTGCAGGAGTCGCCTATGATATATATATATATATTATATATATATATATATATATATATATATATATATTATATATATATATTATAATATATATATATATATATATATATTGATACCTCGTATAGGTATTCACATTTTACTGGTTTTATCCGGTATATATTATATTTTTCTCATAATAGAATTAACTTAGTTTATAATTTGAATATTTTTTAGTGTCACGAGACACTTTCTTTTTTGGATAAATTTTTTTATACAATATTTTTCCATCGCTTTACACCGGTACAGTTGAGACCGATTCATCGGTTCAACATTTTTTGTTGAACATTATAAATCAACCTTTAATCTTATAAATTTAAATATTTTAATATCCTTTTGTGTCTCAAGACACATTCCTTTTGTACTAAGTACTTGTACTTGTACAATATTTTACTTGTACATTCTATATTGTACTTGTACTTTATTCATATATGTATATATTTTTATACAAATAATATTTTGAGGTCAACATGGCTTCTCCATCTACCGACCTTTCGGCCACTGACCTTGAGGTCTTTAACTCTCTTACACAACAGAGAGACACCTTGCGGAGTCTTGTGGAGGGGACCCTTCACGAAGTTAACTCTTACAATTTAGATTCCAACCTGGATATCAACCAGTTGGAATCACCTATAAAAAATTTAAACAAACTTGATTTTGACAATGAAAGTATTAATTTCAAACTTATAGATTTTCTCGAAGAAGAAAATTTATTACTTGATTCCGATGATAATTATATTCGGCACATTTCTATTTTGGACACCATAAGTGTCCTTAAAAATAAAATTAAAAATAAAACAGAAAATAAACCAAAAAATAAAACACTTCACGACCAACGTGAAACTATAAGGCTCTTAATAGATGAAATCTGTTTCGAGACCAAAATACTATTTACAAATAGATATCCTTGAATACACAAATATCCACTAATAGTCGAACAATTATAATATTTAAATGGTGAGTTGAAGAGATATGATCCTCTCATACTAAAAACCGTTACTACTGAAGAGGGTTTACTGGAAGAAAACCGTAAATGTCTCAAATATTATTTACTTGTAAAAAATACTATATCATATCTTGAAATTAATTATAGACATATTATTTGTGTATATTGTCAACAAAAGCATCATACTTTTGAGTGTGAGAAAATCTCCACTCCTTCTTTGAGACGTTAATATTTAGTAAAAAATCATCTTTGTTTATCTTGTTTTTTATCTAATCATTCCGTAGCTGAATGTTTAATGGACAAACCTTGTATTTTTTGCAATTCACTAGGGCATCATTCATCTCTAAGTGAAATGTTTGAACCAAAATCATCATCTGAACCCACTGAAAGTGATTCAGAGGAAATTGACGATCTTAACATCACTTATACTTCCTATGAGGAAGATATAAAATATCTTTTTGAACATTTGCAAAATAATATTGAAAAAATTACAACTGAAAAATTATCAAATAATAATAAAATCTTGTCAAACAATATTTTACCAATTAATATTAAAACTACATTACCAAAAATTTGTCCATTAAAAATTATTAGCAATAGTGTCCTCTTAGGGGACACTAAAATTATTTCATCTTTTGATTTAAATTGTTCTCACTTTCCCCTTCTCACAGAGAAGTGGGAAAACCATTTTGGGCCTTCCATCACCTTTAAAAATCCTTCTTGTCTATCACAGTATAGTAAGAAGGTACCCTCTCTTAAATTGGCTTCTTCCCCACCGAGTGAGGAGAAGTCCTTAATTACTTTTCCAGAGCAAGGTAAATGTAATACTCATAAAAAAATTTACAAAATATTAATGAAGGATGGTTCCTTTTTTCTTACTCCCAAACAAGTGGAGGAGGAAATTTATTTTAATTTGTGGGAATCAATTTAATAAAAAATTTGAAATCACTCATAGCTATGAGTGAAACTTTTGCAGTTGATTCTTGTGAAGATCAACTCAAATTATATCTTAAAAATATTAAAATTAAAATTGGTAATAAAAATTGTTTGATAAACTCTTCATCAAAAATGATCACAGTTTCCAACAAGGAAATTGTACTACTTAAAACTAAAATTAACTATTGTAATTTTAGTCAAAATAAAAATTGTCTTCTATAAGAGTTAAAGACTTTAAAACTTGATTATAAAATTTGTCATTCTTCTCTAAAAGAAAAAGAAGTACTCTCTACAATGTTCTTTTAAGTCAAAAAGAACTCTACTCATTTTTCTTTCCGAGGAAAGAAATTATACCATAAAAAAACCATTGACTTCCACCAAAGGGAAGTTATTCCACAAAAGGGAGGGAAAGGTGTCTCATTTGAGTAATGACCACCCCCACCTTTATATTACCACTAAAGGTGAGAGAATAATTATGAGAAACTCTGATTTTCTCTCATCTAACCATCTTAAACATAGCTCTTTGAATGAAGAGTTATGTCCTTCTGAGGAACAGGAGGACCCTATAACCATGGGGTATGATCCCTCCTCCTCTAATAACACTTTTTTACCACAAAGTAAGTCAAAAATTGACTTAGAAAAAACCTCTCTCGTCCGGGAACTTAGTGAACGGACCTTATACAAATTTGATTAACCAAAAGGGAATAGG